>JAXGGA010013935.1:0-33617 GCA_038373865.1 Uloborus plumipes
CTTTGCCTGCTGCCTCCTGTTTTTTTGTTTGCCCCCCATGCCCCTTGTATGTCTGCGTCTGGGAATGGTGCATTGCCATGTATGACCCGATTTGACCTGTATAATATGTGTTTGATGCTTTTTGTCGATGTTGCTTGTTGCTGTTTGTGCCACTTGTGTCCTTGTTGCCTCTGTGTGTGTGTTTTGTTGTGTGCTTTGTGCTTTGGCTCTGTGTGATGTTGTTCCTTTCTTTTGTTTTGCCTGTGCTTCCATTTGTGTTCTCTGCCTCTGCTTTTTGCTTGTGCCTCTTGCTTGTTGGGTTGTTCTTGCTGTGATTTAATGTGATGGTTGTTGTTGCAGTGCTGTTGTGTAAGTGCTTGTTGTCCTTGCTCTGCCCTGTATTTGTGTGCTGATTTCTTGTTGTCTCTGGGTCTGATCTGTGCTGTCTTGTGTTGCAGCTCTGTGTGTCCAGCGTGTCTCTGCTGTTTGTCTATGTTGTGGTTGATTGTTTTCCTTGTGCTTGCTTGTTGCTGTGTTCTATGCATGCCTTGTCTGGTTGGACTTTTTTTTTTTTTTGCCTGCTGCTCTTGTTGTGGTTTCTTGGTGGTGCCCTCTGTTCTTGCTGCTCTGTATGTGCTTGTTTGCTGTTGTTGCTCTGCACCTGCTGTTGTCAGTTTGTCTGCGAATGTGTCTGACTGTTGTTGCTGAGCTGCTTAGTGGCTGTTGTGCTTTCTGCAACTTGTTGTGTTTTTGCTTGGATTTGCTTGGACTTGCTAGTTGCTGTGTCTGACCTTCTTGTTTTTGCTGCTTGTGTTCTCTGTTGTTTTGCTTTGTGAAACTGTTGCACTGTTCTATGTGCATTGAATTTGCCTGCCATGCCTGACTTTGTTGATCTGCTTGTGTTTGTCCTTAGTGCTGTTTTTTGAGTTTGTGTTGCCTTTGCTGTTGTATGTGCTGCGTTGCTTTGTCTGTTGCTTTTGACTGTCCAATTTTCCTGGCTCTGTTGTTGTTTATTTGCCCTGTTGCCTGCCTTGTGAGCTCTGCCATTTTGTGATATGTAACATGCCTTGTTTGTCGAACTGCTTCTGTGCTTCTGTCTCTGCCTGTGTTTGTCTTGATGCTGCCTTGCCGTAGTTTCTGACTGTGCTGCTGTTGTGCTTGACTCTGCTTTGTTTGTTCTCTGCCTCTTTGCTTGTGTTTGTGATGGTAAATCTGGATCTGTCCTTTTTTCCATTTGTGGTTTATGTTTGCTTTGTTTGTTGCTGCTTTGC
Source organism: Uloborus plumipes (assembly GCA_038373865.1). Taxonomy (NCBI): domain Eukaryota; kingdom Metazoa; phylum Arthropoda; class Arachnida; order Araneae; family Uloboridae; genus Uloborus; species Uloborus plumipes. Next base: position 1,251 of record JAXGGA010013935.1, read on the forward strand.
CTGGCTGTAACTGTGTGGGGTGCAATGTTTTGCCTGATGCACGCCTGTGTGCTGTGCTTGATTGTGTCAGTCCTGATGTGGTCTTTATTTGCTGATGTGTGTCATGCACCCTGTGTCCTGTCTTGCTGTTTTTGCTTGTGTTCTGCCCTGTTTGCTTGCACTGTGTGTTTGTGCGTTGGCCATGACCCTTGCCTGCTTCCATGGTTGTGCTGTGTATTGTTGCATTGTGGGTGGGCTGCATTGTCTATTTTTGTGTTTGTGCTGTGATCTTGCTTGTAAAAACTGCGTGTTATCTTGTTTCTTTCCCCTGCTGTTCTTTGTCTTGCTTGTGCTGCTGTGTCCCTGATTGCTTGATTGTTTGCTGATGCACTTTGATGAATGTCCTGTGCTGTTCTTGTGTCCTGTTGCCGATCCTTTGCTTGCTTTGCTAAAACTGATGCCCTGCCTCTGCTTTCTGCTGCCTATTTTGGGTTTTTGGCTGTACTTTTGTATTGATGATTGGTGTGCTTCTTGCTCTGTGAACTGACTGTCCTCTGCTCTCTGATTTTGTCTGTGCAAAAAACCTGTTTTGTTGTTGTGTTTTTTGTGCTTTGACTGACCTTTCTGTCTTTGCTGTTCTTTGTCCACCTTTGCTGTTTCCCTCTGCTACCATGCTTTGCAAAAACTGTCCTCACTGCTGCACTTGTGGTTCTGTGTGTCTCTGTTGATTTGCTCTTGCTGCTGCTCTGATGTGCGCATGTGTGCTGGTTTCGGCTGTATTGTTTGCCTATGCGCTTTGCTGTTGTGCTTTTATATGCTGCCATCTGGCCCTGTTCCTGTTATGGTCGTTGCTGCTTTGATTCTGATTTGCTGTTTGTGCTGTTGATGTGTGTGTCTCCCATCTGCTTTGCCTGTCTGTGAGTTTTGTCTGTTGATTGCTGTCTGTGCTCCCATGCATTGCTGTGTGCCTGTTTATGTTCTTGTTGCTTGTGCCCGTGATACTTGGTGCTTGTTTGTATTTGTCTTGCTGTGTGTCTGTGCATGTGTTGTGATGTGCCTTGGTTGTTTGTGATGGCTCCTGTTTTGTTATGCCTTGCCCCTTGCCTGTTTTGTTTTATTCTGTTTTGGTGCTGTTGTGATGTATTGTCTTCTTGAAATTGTCTTTGTTTGTCCTGCACCTTGTTGAACTTTTGTGGTCTGATTGCTGTTGTTGACGTGCCTTGTTGCATGTTTGCTGACGCCTTGAATTTGGTGTTTGTTGTGTGTTGCCCTTGTGTTGCATTTGGTCTTGTTGTTTGATTTTTTTGTGTTGGTGTTTCTTGTCTCTTACTGTGCTGCTGGCTGTGACTTTGTGTGTGTCTTTGCTAGCGTCTTGTTTGTTGATCTGTGACCTGTGTGCTGCTGTGCCTGTTGTGTGCTTGTGATCTTTGTCGTTGCTTTGTCTTGCATGTTGGTTGGTTGTTACTGATTTCCTGTGCTGAATGTCTCTTATGTGTACGCTTGCTCTTGTTTATGTGTTTGTTGCTTGTGTGCTGCCATTGCTGCTGTTATGACCTTGTGCGATGTGTGCCCTTTGCTTTATTTGCCTGTGCGTCTGCTGATGTGTCTTCTGCTGTCTGCCTCTGTATGTGCTGATCCTTTTGACCTCCTTCCTTGTTTGTGTGTGTGCTATTCGGTGTGCTGACTTTCTGATTACCATGCCCATACACTCTGATTTTTGGCCTTTGCGTTGATTTTGTGCTGACCGGCTGCTTTGAAATCTGCTTTGCAATTGCTGTCTGCCTGCTTGTGTTGTCTGCCTCTGTGCTTCTCTGCCTGAAAAAACCTGTTCTGTGTGACTGTTTGACATGCCCATTGTTCCTTTGCTACCCCTGTGCTCTTGACATTGCTTCCGTTTGTCTTGTGCCTTGTTTGATTGCATCTTGTCTCTTGATTGCTTGAAACTTGTCTGGCTGTGTTGTTTGTTTGTATGTTCCTGATTTCTTTCCTGCGCATTTTCTGCCTGATTTTTGTGCTTTTGTCTCCTGCTCTGATTCTGCTTGTTCTCTGTTTTCTGTTTGTGCTTAGTTTTTCATCTTGATTTGACTCTGAATGCCCTGTGTGCTTGTGCCTTGTCATTTGTTTTTGTTGTTGTCGTTTGTTTCTTGCCTGCTTCTTTCTGTCTTATGCTTGTTTTGTTTTGTGCTGCGAATATGTCCTGAATGACTTTGCACTTTGTGCTGATTGTTTGCAGTCTGTTGATCTTGTTGCCCCTTTTGTATTTTGCCTAAAAAAAAACTTCCTGACATTTTTTGTGATCATCTGTCCATGTCCTGTGATGCTTGTATTTTTGTCTGCTGACCTTTGACATGTTTGCTGGTATGCCTCATGTGTCTGCTTTTTGCGCTTTGTGTCACTTCTTGCCTTTCTTTGTGATTTGATCCCCTGTTGATGCTCTGCGCTGTTTGCTTTGGTTTACTCCTTGACCTTGTGCTGTTGCTGCTGTGGATTGCTGCTTCTGTGTGCTTTGCATTGTCCTTGACGTTGTGCTGTATGTTGTGTGTATGCCTTGTTTGCTCTGCTTATTCCTGTGCCCTGCTTTGCTGTGATTTGTGTCTATTGGCTGCTGTCCTGTTTGTCCTCTGTGTACTGTTCTGTTGTATACTTTGCTGTCCCTGCTTTGCTCTGTACCCTGTGTTTAGTGTTTGTTGTGTTGTGTGCTCTCTTTGCTTGCTGTGGTGGTTTGGGGTCTTGTTTGTGTGTGCCTTCTTGTGTGTCTTTGTTTGTTTGTGCTGCTGCGTAGCTTGCTTGTGCTGATTTTTTGCTTTTGTTATGTACTGCTTCTTGCCTTTGACCCTTTGTTCTTTGGTGTTGTCCCTGTATGCTTTGCCTGGACCCTGCACTGCTTATTGCTGCCTTTCTTTTTTGCTTGCTGTCCTTGTGCGTATGCCTTGCTACTGTCTAAGTCTTGTCCTGCTGCGTGACTGTTTTGTTACTGTTTGTGTTCTGTGCTGTTGTGATGCCTTGTTGACTTGCCTCTTTCTTGGAACGTGTTTTTGTTGTTGTGTTGTTCAAAAAAAAAAACTGTGAAAACCTGCCTTGCTTGTTGTTGCTTGGCTTGTTTGTGCTTTTTTGATGCCCTGTGCCTGCTTGTTGTTTGATGCCTTTGGTGCTCTTTTGTTTGCTTCTGTTCTGTTGCTATGGTGCTTATTGTTTGACGATGTCTTTGCCTTGCTGATATTTCTCTGTGTGTTTTGTCCTGATCCTGTGTGCTCTCTTGTGCTTGTTGACTGCTGTTTCTTGTTTGTCTGATCAGTGTGCCTGTTTTACTGCCCATGTTGTCTGCTTTGACCCTGTGCACTGTTGCTGACTTTGCTGTGTCTTGTGCCTGTGCTTTTGTTGTGCTGTTTTGTCCTGTTTGATGACTTGTGCTGCTTTTTGAAAAAAACCTGCTTTTTGTTTGATTGCATGTTGTTGCTGGCTGATTTGTGTTTTGCTTCTGTTGTCTGTGTGTTTTTGAACTAGTTCCTGGTGCTCTGCCGATTTGTTGTGCTGTGTCTTGTCCTTGTTGTCTTGTTCTGTTTGTTCATTCTGTTTGACTGTTACCTGTGTTTTGCTGTGCATCCTGCCCTTGTTGCTTTGTTCATCTGCTTTTGTCTTTTGTTTCTGGTCTGCTGCGTCTTGTATGCCTTGACTCTGATTTGTGTGTGTTTTGCTTTGATTCTCTTGCCTCCTGTTTGTTTGTTGTCTTGTGTCCTGTGTCCTGCATGTGTTAGCCTGCTTTTTTCTGTTGGCCTTGAGCTGAGGGTTTGTGTCTGCTTTGGGTGTCAATGTTGCCTTGTTATGCTATGTGTCTGCACTTATTGATTTGATGTCCTGTCATTTGTTTGATTTCTGCCTTGAGTGCTCTGTTTGCCTTGCTCTGCAGCTTGATTTGTTGCGTTTCTTGTTTGGTGCTGTGGTTGCTTGTTTTGTTGAGTTGCTTTTTCTGTGTTGATTGCTTCTGTTGCTTGCCTCTTGTATGTGCTGGTGGTCTGAATTTGTTTCGTGTATGCTGTCTGTATTGACGCTGCCCTGTGGCTGGCTGTGTTTTGCTTGGGCTATTGCCTCATTGGTTGTGTGCCTGATATTGTTGTGGTTGATTTGTAGTGCTTTGTTTGCATGTGGATTTGTTTTTGACCCACTCTGTTTGTGCCTTGCTGTTTTGAACCACTTCTGACTTGTTTGTTGCATGTGGCATGCTGTTGACCATGCTGTGCCTCTGCCATTTTTGTTGTGTTGTGTGTGCTCTCCTGCTTTGTGTTGTTGCCTGCTTGCTACTGTCTTGTTGCCTGTTGCCTTGTTTGCTGCTGCTTGTGCTTGCTTTTGCATGTCTTGCGTTCTGTGACTGTTAACTGTGCATGTTTGCTGCTGTTGATTAGTGTATATGTGTGTTGCGATTGCTTTGTATGTGTTGCTTGCCTGTGTCTTTGTTGTGTGTGTTCTGTGTTTGCCATGCTGTTCTGTGTGCTTGCATCTTTGGATGTCTGACCCTGAATGTTCTGTGCCATGCTGTTGTCTGTTTGTGTTTGTCAATCTGTTGTTGCCTTTGCACCTATTGTTTGCCTATGTCTGCCGTCTGCCTCTTGTATGATTGTTTATGCTTTTGCCTTGTCCTGCTCCCTTGATTATGTTTGTTGACATCTGTTATGCTCCACTGTGACTCTGCTTTGTGTTGTTGTTGTGATGGTGGTGATTGCTCTCTGCTTGATTGTTACTTACTTGCTGTATGTGTGCCCTCTGTGTGATTGATGTTGAATGGATTGTTTTGTGCTGTTGCTGCGCTGTTGCTGTGTGTTTTGGACTCTTGTTGCTGTGATTCTGATTGTGTTGTCTTGCTTGTTTGTTATTTTGTGTGCCTGGTGTCATTGCCGTGTCCTTGTCTGCATTGTCTTTTTGTCTTGTTGATTTGGTGTCGGTGTGCTGCATTTCCTTTTGTTTGTGATTGACTGTGTCTTTGTATGTAAATTTGCTTTGAATTTGTGTGAGCTGTATTGTCTGTATGTGCATCTGATTGTTGTTGTGTGCTGTTTGTACTGGTTGTTTTGTGTTTGTCGTTGGTCTGTTTGCTGTGTGTGTTTCCTGCTGCTTGATACCTCTGCCCTGATGTCCTGTTGTTGCGTGTGATCTCTGTTTTGTGCTATGATGTGTATTTGCTGCTGTCTTGCTTTCATGCCTTTGCCTGCTGTGTGCTTTCTGCCCATATGTTGCATGCTGCTGCTCTGCCTTGTGCTTGTAACTGTCTGGCCTGTTGTGTGGCATTTGCCTGTGCTTGTTTGATCCTGTTGCGCCAATGTTCCTCTTTGTGTTGTTTGTGATGTGTTGACTGTGTTTGTAATCCGTTGTGTTGTCTCCTTGATGCCACAACCTTGTGTATTATGCTGCTCACTACTTCCGTGCACATTGCCTGTGCTTGGTGTGCTTTCCTTTGGTGCTTACTTTTGCCTGTTGCACTCTTGACTGTTGTTTTTGATGCTCTTCTGCCATCCTCTGCTGTATACAAAATATTTTAAAACCTTGTTGTCTGTGCTGTGCTGTTTCCTGCCTGATTGCTTTTTCTGATGGCCCTTGTGCTCATTTTTGTGTTCTTTGCTCTGTGTGCTCTGTCCTCTGCTTTTTTTTGTATCATTGCCCTTTACTGTCTTCTCTCCTTGCCTCTCACTAAATCTGTGTTTCTTGCTTGTGTCTTTTTCTGTTCTGTGCTGTTGCTGTTTGCTTCTGTTTGCACCTGCCTGTTTGAATGCTCCTGATTCTGCTGTTGTGCTGGCTCTTGGTGTGCTGGTTGCGTAAGTTGTGTTGTGCCTGCTGCTTTTTTGTCTTTGTTTGCCTGCTGGTCTTTTGATTTTTTCTGTACTCTGGCTCTTGTTTGGTTCATTGTTCTGCTGCTGTTTCTGTTGCTCTGCTGACTTGTTGTCTTCCCACTTTTTTGCTATGCTCTTATTGTCTGCGTTACTTGTTTGATGGCACCTGTGTGAATGCCTCTTGGGGGATCTTGATTGCCTGACTCTTGACTTTTTTTGTTTCTCTGTCTGTCCCTTGCTGCCTATGTTATTGCTGTGTTGTGCTTGCTGTCTTGTGTTTCTGACTGTCCACTGTGTATCATTTGTCGTGTTGCTTGTGTGTCTGCCTGTTGGTGCCTGTGCCCTTGTTTGTTGACTGTGTTTGTTTTTTGTTTGCCCCTGCTCTGATGGTGTGCTGGGCTGACTTGTTGTTGTGTCTGTGCCTCTTGTGTGCCTTAATGCTTTGGATCTTGATTGTCCTTCTTTGTGTGACCTGGTCTTGTCTCTGGATTTGCTTCTGGGCATTGTTTGTTGCTGCCCTCACATATGCATTCTGATGTGCTTGTTTTGCCTTTTTTTTTGCCAATGTGTCTGTTCCCCCCTTGTTTGTTTGCTTTGCCTGCTGTTGCTGTGCCTGTGTATTGCTGGAAAAAAACTCTGTCTCTGATCTGCTTGTTATGTGTTTTTGTTGTTGTATTTGCTGCTTGTGCCACGTGCCACTGCCTGTTGTTTGTGTTGTTGTTGTGTGTGATGCCCTGCTGTTACTGCTGTGCATGCCTTTGTGTTCCTTTGTTTTTCTCTTGTTGCCTTTTCTGAATGCTGTGTGCTCTTGTCTTTGTTGCTGGGTGTTTTGCTGCCTATTTGCCTTGTCCCCTGGTGCCTTTCTTGTTTTGTTGCCTTTGTCTGCTGTTGTGTTTGTGGTGCTGATTGATTCTTGTGCTTCTCTGTCTTGCTGTTCTTGCTGATGTGTCACTTTGCTGTCTCCTGTTTTTTGTTCTTGTAGTGATCTGTTTTGAAGTGTTGCTTTGTGTCTTGCTTGTTTGTTGTATTTTGTGATGTGCTTGCCTGTTGTTGTTTTTGATTTGGCTGCTGACCTATGTCCTTGTACTTGATGTTATGCTGTTTTTGTTTGATGTGACTTTTTTTTTATTTTTGCTTGTACTTGTGCCATTTGTCTTGAATGTCTGCATAGTTGTGCTTGCCTGTGCTGTGTGTACTTTGTGCTTTGACTATTGACTACTATTTGATGCTGATGTGACTGTGTCTGTGCATGCCCTCGTGCTTGCCTTGCCCCTGGCTTGTTGTTGGGGATCCTTTGCTGTGATGTTTGCCCTTGATGCGCCTTTGCTGACTTGCCTGCTGATGCTGATTTGAGCTGCCTTCTGAACTTGCTGCCTCCTGCTTGCTGTCCTTGCAATTGTCTTGCGTATTGTTGGTTTGTCTGTGTTGATGTGGTTTGTGCTTGCCTGCTGATGGTCTGTCTGCATGTCCTGTGTTTTTTTGTGCTTGTCCCTGGTGCTCTTGTTGTGATCAATTGTTGTTGAGTTGTTGTTTGACTTGGCGTGGTGATTTGTGTTGTTTGTGATGCCTGCCCTGTTCTCTTGACTGTATTTTGCTGTGTTTTGCTGCAACTGTTGCTACTTGGTTGTCTTGTATGTTTTGCCTGATGATTATGTTGCTTGCTGCCCTTTGCGCTTACTGCATGCTTGTGATACTGATATCTGTGTCCTGTGCTTGTGTGAAATCCATTGCTCCTGTCCTGCCCCCCTTGCCCTGCATGAAATCTGTTGTATTTGATTTGTTTTTTGTGTACTTGTGTGTGCCTGTGTTGTGTCTGTCTTGTTACTGATCCCTGTTTGTGTCTGCTTGCCCAATCTGCTCTTGCTCTGTTCCCTGTGCTGTGCCTCTGATTTGTATGCTGATTTTGCTCTTGCTGTTGCGTTGCCTGTCGCTGTTGCTAGTCCTGCCCCTGCCCCTCCTGACTGCTGCTTTTGGCCTGTGCCAGTTGCACTTGTTCCTGTGCATGTATGTTGTTCTGCTGCTGTGTATGTCTGCTGTTGACTGGAACACCCTTCTTGGTGTTTTTTGGTTTGCTGTCTTCTTTTGTATATGCCAGTGTATGCCCTCTGAGTTTGTACCTGCGTTGCTACACTTATGTTGTTGCATTGCTGCTGGCTATTGCTGCCTTCATTGTATGACTTGTCCTGTATCTGATCCTGTGATTGTGATGTGTCTGATGTTTGCATGTATGTGATTGAATTCTGTGACATGTGCCCAACTGTGATTGTTTGTGTGTGTGCTGTTGAGCCTTTGTTGACTGTGCCTCTGCTATGTGTTTGCGTTGCTTTTTGGTGTTCACATGCTTGGTTTGACATGATTTGTCCCTTGCTGATTGCTGCTTGCTGCTGTGCTTACTCTTGCTGTCTTGCTGCTGCCCTACTTGCTACCTTTTTTGTTGAATGCCTGTTCCCTGTGACTCTGTTGCAGATTGTTGATCTTGTTTGTGTTGCGTGACCGTTTGTGCTGTATGCCTTTGCTGTTGCTGTGTTTTTTGCATGTGCATCTGTTGTTTTTGGCTGATTTGCTCTGTCTTTGTGTGCACCTTGATGCTTTGCGTGTGTTCGCTGCACTGTCCTGTTCTGTTGTTGCTGTTGCGCTTTGTGTTTGTTCTGGCTGCTGACTTGGTGTTGCTTTGTACCTGCGAAGTATAGTTGAAAAATCTAAACTTATTACATAATTTTAAACCACACATGTGTTGCAATACACCGCCAACTCGACCATTTCGATCCAAGTGGTTGGATCAAAATGGTCGAGTTGGCGGTGTATTGCATGTTTCTGCCTTAGCCCTTGCTTAGGGGCGGTTACTCACTGCTTTACGCACATGTGTTGTTGCATTACAATCATAAAAGGAAACATTTATTTTACCATTACAAATTCTTCTATTTCTCAAGGGGGACTTTTTTGGAGGGAGGGGGAGGGGGAGTGGCATGTCATACATTTCTTAATACTTCAGCAAACCATACATAATTAAAGCATCGTTTGAAAGATATTTTTCCCCACTGTCGGTAAAATATTTTTTAATTCCTTTTGACTTTTTTTTTTTGAAAAATAGCATTATAAAAAAAGATTTTCGGGCTCCGGCTGTCGAACGCGAATCCTTCTTACGGGTCAGTTAGTGTTGTAATAAATATAATTGCGAGTGAAAATATTTGCTCACGTTTTGATAAAGCAACTTTCACTCCGTAATTCAGAAAAAAACTCTTCAAAGAAATAAGCTCTAAAAACAAACAACAATACCGCTCTTCTCAAAATATTATCTGTTTTCTGCATCCCCCCCCCCCTCCTCCACAAAGAAAAATGCAGGTTTTTAGCACATAATTCAGAAAAAAATCCTGTGGGGGGGACTCTAGGGCCCCCGGAAAAGGGTACTGGAAAGAGGCCCCATTCCAGTACCTAGCCGACAACCCCAAAAAGAGCCAGTCCGGGCCTGGTTCAAGGGTTTTAGTTTTTATCAATATTTTTGAGATCGACATTTTCCCCTCAATTTTGGATTGTTTTCAAAAAGTCTTCGCGTGCCACTGTTACTGCTCTGCCGTGCCACATTGTGGCACGCTTGCGTTGGCCACCGCTGTCCTAGTATATAGTCAATGCAAAATGTTGCTCCCCTGGCTAGAATACGGGACTTTTGCCGTCCCGTATCAAGGTTTTCCGGGACGCAGGACAATGTTTCAAAAAGCGGGACAGTCCCTTGAAATCCGGGACGTCGGGCAACCCTGTTTATAACTGCACATAAGCAGCGGCGTAGCTAGGGAGGGGCGTTGGGGGCGGTCCGCCCCGGGCGGCACTTTTAAGGGGGTGCCAAAATGAGACAAAATGAGAAGGTCGCCGGTAAACCACATGCACCACTAAAAAATATTTTTAAAAGGGAACAGCAAGAAGGGGGGAAAACGTATGAAAGTTTGTGAACTCTGAACGGCATCGGGACAGAGGGATAAGGGGACACGGGAGGTAAAACAGCAAAAATGAAAAATTGCCAAGCAAATACATAGGGCGCCATCGAGATACAGACGTCCTTAAGTATAGGGTTTGAAATAAAGAGAAAGGGATAAATTTAAATAACAACCAAGCAATATTGGGGCGGCAAGATGGTACAGACGTCAGGAAAAAAAAAAAAAAAAGCAAAGTTATAGAGTAGCAATGAGACGTAGTCTTTGTAACAGTGGCGTATAGAGGTTTTTATTTCGGAGGGGGCTTATATAATCAAGCTTAGCAAAACTTTCTTTTTTATTTCGCTATTACTGTAAGACAGGTAGACATTTTCAAATTGAATTAAAATATTGTAATTTTTGGAAAAGATAGAAAATTACGAAGTTTTAGATTCTCTCTAAAACTTTTTTTCAAAATTGAAATTATTTATGCTACCTTTGATGACGTTGGAGGATCAAGACTCCTCTGGGAAACTTACTGAAACTTAAATTCTAAACACGCAATTTCAGGCTATCTTTAGTGACGTTAAAGAATTGAGAAAACTCGGGGCATCTTTCCTGAAATATTTTGACACTGAAGCACAACTCAGGATATATTTCTTCATGATAGAGTAAAAGTAAAGAAGATGAGGTTTTTTTTTTTTTTTTTGAACTGAAGTCTCATTTAAGTTATCTTTGGGAAGTAAAGGTTCAAAGACCCTCCCCTGAAAGATTTTCGATTACGCAATTTTGCGTTCTCTTTGGAGACGTTAAGAGACAAAAAGTGGTTAGGGATCTCCCTCCGAAAATTTTCAAAATTGAAACCTTAAGCCATCTTTACTTTAGACCATTTTTGGTAGTAACGTTAGCAAGGACTCTCTCCCGAAATGTTTCGAAAATAATGTTTTAAAAACATTTTTAGTTAGGTTATCCGTAATACCGTCAAGAAAAGAGGCAGGATTCGGGCGCCCCGAAATTTTGCGGCATTGAAGCTTCAAGAATGCAATTTTAAGTTCTATTTTTTGAAACTGAAGGTTCAAAATTTTACTTTTAGCAGAGGTGCCCATTACCCCCAAACACGGGCGTCGTTGGCGGGGGGGACGAGGGGGACATGTCCCCCCCAATATTTTGAACTGAGCAAAAGTCCCTCTCAATATTTTGGGATTCTTATATTTGAGGAAAAAAAAAAAAAAAGGTCAGACATATCATTTCTGTATCAAAATTAAATTAGAATTACAGCCCGAACTAAAACTTCCTTCTCTATTGCACTTGATGAACCATCTGTGATTTAATCAGTTTCCTACAGTGAGCATTTTGCGTTTTATGCCATCGTTATCCGAGCATTTATTTTTCTCCTAGTAACAAAACCCGTTAAAACGTTGAAAAAGCAGATCCAATCCCTCCATTCAACAATTGACAATTTCTCTTTTTCTGGCCACCCACCTGCTCGACGGGGCATTGGAAATAATAAATAGATCATGGGGTTTGTAGTCTTGAACCAAACAGAAAGTCCCTCAAGATTTTCATTCGATACATTATAACGCTGAATAACCAAATATATATGTTACAGCACTAGAAAAGTGTGGATATCTTCTTTTGTAAAAACAAATTATATTAGAATTAGCTCATTTGAGAACGTGGCTTAAAAAAGGAAACGTGACAGCTTGCTATCTAGGAAATAAATTTCCTTTTGTGCACTTTTCCCATTTCAAATACTTCTCCTGATTCTGTCCCAGATAACGCCACCCCTCCCACTCTTCTTAACGAGGAAAGAAGACACTGGTCCAGCTGCATCACAATGGACACTAAAAAATCCCTCTCTGATGACCACCCATACTCACTCGTGGGAGAAAGGGGCTTCGGATACTTGAGCGGGGTGCTAATGTTTCCACGTCTTAAGATCTCTCTCCTTTTCCTCCTCCTCCCCCGTTTTTCCCCCCGTTGTGTTTGTTGTTTCCCCGTTCCTTTCTTTTCCCCGTTTCCGACTTTTTTGTTTTTGTTTTTTTTCTGTTGTTGTTGAGAGGAGATCTTAAAGGACGTGGAAAATTAGCACACCGCTCAAAGTTATCAAGCCCCCCTTTCTCCACGAGTGGAGTCAAATGGGTGGTCATCAGAGAGGGATTTTTTAGTGTCCATTGTGATGCAGCTGGACCAGTGTCTTCTTTCCTCGTTAAGAAGAGTGGGAGGGGTGGCGTTATCTGGGACAGAATCAGGAGAAGTATTTGAAATGGGAAAAGTGCACAAAAGGAAATTTATTTCCTAGATAGCAAGCTGTCACGTTTCCTTTTTTAAGCCACGTTCTCAAATGAGCTAATTCTAATATAATTTGTTTTTACAAAAGAAGATATCCACACTTTTCTAGTGCTGTAACATATATATTTGGTTATTCAGCGTTATAATGTATCGAATGAAAATCTTGAGGGACTTTCTGTTTGGTTCAAGACTACAAACCCCATGATCTATTTATTATTTCCAATGCCCCGTCGAGCAGGTGGGTGGCCAGAAAAAGAGAAATTGTCAATTGTTGAATGGAGGGATTGGATCTGCTTTTTCAACGTTTTAACGGGTTTTGTTACTAGGAGAAAAATAAATGCTCGGATAACGATGGCATAAAACGCAAAATGCTCACTGTAGGAAACTGATTAAATCACAGATGGTTCATCAAGTGCAATAGAGAAGGAAGTTTTAGTTCGGGCTGTAATTCTAATTTAATTTTGATACAGAAATGATATGTCTGACCTTTTTTTTTTTTTTTCCTCAAATATAAGAATCCCAAAATATTGAGAGGGACTTTTGCTCAGTTCAAAATATTGGGGGGGACATGTCCCCCTCGTCCCCCCCGCCAACGACGCCCGTGTTTGGGGGTAATGGGCACCTCTGCTAAAAGTAAAATTTTGAACCTTCAGTTTCAAAAAATAGAACTTAAAATTGCATTCTTGAAGCTTCAATGCCGCAAAATTTCGGGGCGCCCGAATCCTGCCTCTTTTCTTGACGGTATTACGGATAACCTAACTAAAAATGTTTTTAAAACATTATTTTCGAAACATTTCGGGAGAGAGTCCTTGCTAACGTTACTACCAAAAATGGTCTAAAGTAAAGATGGCTTAAGGTTTCAATTTTGAAAATTTTCGGAGGGAGATCCCTAACCACTTTTTGTCTCTTAACGTCTCCAAAGAGATATCAAAATTGCGTAATCGAAAATCTTTCAGGGGAGGGTCTTTGAACCTTTACTTCCCAAAGATAACTTAAATGAGACTTCAGTTCAAAAAAAAAAAAAAAAAAACCTCATCTTCTTTACTTTTACTCTACCATGAAGAAATATATCCTGAGTTGTGCTTCAGTGTCAAAATATTTCAGGAAAGATGCCCCGAGTTTTCTCAATTCCTTTAACGTCACTAAAGATAGCCTGAAATTGCGTGTTTAGAATTTAAGTTTCAGTAAGTTTCCCAGAGGAGTCTTGATCCTCCAACGTAATCAAAGGTAGCATAAATAATTTCAATTTTGAAAAAAAGTTTTGGAGAGAATCTAAAACTTCGTAATTTTCTATCTTTTCCAAAAATTACAATATTTTAATTCAATTTGAAAATGTCTACCTGTCTTACAGTAATAGCGAAATAAAAAAGAAAGTTTTGCTAAGCTTGATTATATAAGCCCCCTCCGAAATAAAAACCTCTATACGCCACTGTTACAAAGACTACGTCTCATTGCTACTCTATAACTTTGCTTGTTTTTTTTTTTTTTTCCTGACGTCTGTACCATCTTGCCGCCCCAATATTGCTTGGTTGTTATTTAAATTTATCCCTTTCTCTTTATTTCAAACCCTATACTTAAGGACGTCTGTATCTCGATGGCGCCCTATGTATTTGCTTGGCAATTTTTCATTTTTGCTGTTTTACCTCCCGTATTCCCTTATCCCTCTGTCCCGATGCCGTTCAGAGTTCACAAACTTTCATACGTTTTCCCCCCTTCTTGCTGTTCCCTTTTAAAAATATTTTTTTAGTGGTGAATGTGGTTTACCGGCGACCTTCTCATTTTGTCTCATTTTGGCACCCCCTTAAAAGTGCCGCCCGGGGCGGACCGCCCCCAACGCCCCTCCCTAGCTACGCCGCTGCTTATGTGCAGTTATAAACAGGGTTGCCCGACGTCCCGGATTTCAAGGGACTGTCCCGCTTTTTGAAACATTGTCCTGCGTCCCGGAAAACCTTGATACGGGACGGCAAAAGTCCCGTATTCTAGCCAGGGGAGCAACATTTTGCATTGACTATATACTAGGACAGCGGTGGCCAACGCAAGCGTGCCACAATGTGGCACGGCAGAGCAGTAACAGTGGCACGCGAAGACTTTTTGAAAACAATCCAAAATTGAGGGGAAAATGTCGATCTAAAAAATATTGATAAAAACTAAAACCCTTGAACCAGACCCGGACTGGCTCTTTTTGGGGTTGTCGGCTAGGTACTGGAATAGGGCCTCTTTCCAGTACCCTTTTCCGGGGGCCCTAGAGTCCCCCCCCCACAGGATTTTTTTCTGAATTATGTGCTAAAAACCTGCATTTTTCTTTGTGGAGGAGGGGGGGGGGGGATGCAGAAAACAGATAATATTTTGAGAAGAGCGGTATTGTTGTTTGTTTTTAGAGCTTATTTCTTTGAAGAGTTTTTTTTCTGAATTACGGAGTGAAAGTTGCTTTATCAAAACGTGAGCAAATATTTTCACTCGCAATTATATTTATTACAACACTAACTGACCCGTAAGAAGGATTCGCGTTCGACAGCCGGAGCCCGAAAATCTTTTTTTATAATGCTATTTTTCAAAAAAAAAAAAAAAAAAGTCAAAAGGAATTAAAAAATATTTTACCGACAGTGGGGAAAAATATCTTTCAAACGATGCTTTAATTATGTATGGTTTGCTGAAGTATTAAGAAATGTATGACATGCCACTCCCCCTCCCCCTCCCTCCAAAAAAGTCCCCCTTGAGAAATAGAAGAATTTGTAATGGTAAAATAAATGTTTCCTTTTATGATTGTAATGCAACAACACATGTGCGTAAAGCAGTGAGTAACCGCCTCTAAGCAAGGGCTAAGGCAGAAACATGCAATACACCGCCAACTCGACCATTTTGATCCAACCACTTGGATCGAAATGGTCGAGTTGGCGGTGTATTGCAACACATGTGTGGTTTAAAATTCTGTAATAAGTTTAGATTTTTCAACTATACTTCGCAGCTGTTTAAACTTGGCAGTGACGTCACTACGGGCGTAGCCAATAAGAGCGCACAAGCAGTCAGCGGTCTCCTCTAATTCGCCAAGTAGGCTGTGACGTTTTATCTAGCTCGTTTTTCATAGGCTAACGTCACGCTGTTGGCTCCGTCCGTAGTGACGTCACTGCCAAGTTAAACTGCTGCGAAGTTTAACAGAAAAGAAGTCAATCAAAAACTGACTTTTCTGGCGAAGGGGGAATAGAACCCACGATGTTCATGTTATTTGCACCTGCTCTGACAAATTTAGCTAGTGGACCTCCGTCTTGGGATGCTATGCATTTCCGCAATGCTTACCAAGTAAATTGAAATCGATGCCTCTAATTATTGAAATATTTTTTAAACAAATTATACTGAGATTTATTGATAGAAACAGTTTTTTTTCTTCTAACAAAGACCTTCAATTCGCAATCCAGCATTGAGTTTAAATTGCATATTTATGAAAACTTGGATCGGAATTTTCGGGCCCATGGGGATTCAAACTCACGATCTTCGGATTACTAACACGACGCTTTAACCAACTTATACACCTCTCTGCTTCCCTTCCAGAATCATCCAGAGAGCACCCCTTCTTGAACGCCTGGAGCCTCTTATATCTGTAGCTTATGAAAAATAATTATCGTAGTTGAATCAATGTAGTTGAAATTACATTGATTAGGCAGTAATTAGATTTAAGCAGTGGTAAATTAGAAGTAAAGAAAATCAGATTAAGCAACTAAGTGCCGCTGAACCTAAATTTCCCTTAAAAATTCGCAGGAGTTACGTACGTCATCACAATTCGCCCAATAAAATAGCCTAAATTTAAATTTTTATGAAATATTGAATTCTTAAAAACCGTTTGCTTGTAAAATTATAGTATTCGTAATATTCTATGAATAAAATAATTTTGGAAGGGAAGAAAATGCTTTGTAATTAAAAAACAATCACCGCCAGGTAATTGGAAAAATGCTTTTTATTTATTTGTTTAAATTAAAATATATATATATATAAAAGCTACTTGCGTTAAGTATTAAGAGAATTTATTTCGGCAAACCAAAATAAATCCATCAGCTACCTTACCATTATAATTTTATTAAAATGTTTGTATTGCGATAAAACAGAAGCGACAAAATAATTTTGTAAATTTGAGAAGGAGTTTTGACGTCCAATTTTTTCTGTTCGTTGATTAAGAGGTTTCCTTTTTGAAAACAATATGCATAAGTGTAAAAAATTGGATACGTATTTCATAAAGTTGCTTGTTAAGTAATTGACTCAACTATACTGTTTCTTCATTATTTTTAATCGACTTCGAAAAAGGAGGAGGTTCTCAATTCATAGCGTATACTTTTTTTTTTTTTTTTTTGTTTGTTCGCACATAGCATCTGATCTACTGAACCGATTTGGACATTTTTTTTTTAAATCGATAGGAGATGGTGTAACTTAGGTACCATGTACTCATATGACGATATTTGTTCACTAGAAAAAAAGTTATGATTGAAAAACTAACATTTCATGTCATTTAAAACAATATCTGCTATCGTAAATCCTTACTTCAATGAGCGACCCGATGGTCAAGTGGTTATGCTCGTCAGGTTGAAGTTCCTGATGGAATGAGATCGAGTCCAGGTCTGCAAGGACTTTTTCGAATAGCTGCATGTTTTTTTTTTTTTTTAATGATTTTAATGATTGTAATGTTCTTATGCAGGTACATCCTCCCATGGGAATGTGCCCCATATTTTTTTATGGTTCAAAATGACAGTTTTGGTCGGATCTTAGTTAAAATTGGCAATGGGGTCCTTCGATGCTGTAGAATTTTCTTATGGACGTTTGCGCCGTTTTTGGGGGCTTTGAATCGATTGTGGCAATAAATGGTTTTTGATTTGCGGCACCTGTATCATTTTTTCAAAAATTATATACACAATCAATTATATTATGTTAATTTTTGTACCTTTATAAAATTCTGTATTTTATACATTGCATTTACGTCAAATTCAAGGTAAAATTAAAAGTCAAAAATTCTGAAGATGATAAATATATGTTAAAAATTAAATAAACTATTTTTTGTGATTTTCATATTGGTTGTGACCAAAAAAAATCATTACAAACAAATAAAATGTATCAAACACCATGAGTGTTGAGTTATTGGGAAAAATCTACTGTGTAATGTTTTTTTGCACTGCGAGGGGGGAGGTATGAACGATCATTAAAGTGACACACATTTTAAAAAAATAAGGTTTTGATTTGTGGTGTTTGAAAAAAGCTAAAGAGTCCACTTTAGTTGAAAATTATTTTCCATGAAAAGCAAAAACTTGCACCAATTTTCCAAGTCTTACTCTTACTCCTTCTCCCACAATTCAAATTACTTACTTTTACTTTCAATTTTTAACCGACTTCAAAATAGGAGGAGGTTCTCAATTTAAAGCGTATGTTTTTTTGTCTGTTTGTTCGTATATAACATCTGATCTACTGAACCGATTTGGACGATTTTTTTTTAAATCGATAGGAGATGGTTAACTTAGGTACCATGTATTCATATGACGATATTTGTTCACTAGAAAAAAAGTTATGATCGAAAAACTAAAATTTCATGTTATTTAAAAACAATATGTGCTATCGTAAATCCAGTACCGTACATAGACTAAGGTGCGCCCCCCAGCAAGATTTGTAAATGCGCCCCCCACCCCCTATTAAAATGTAAAAAATATTTTCCCCGTGTAACCTTTAGTGATATTTTTCTGGATCGGGCGCCCTCAAACCTCTTGCGCCCCCCCGCGCCGCGGGGGTTGCGGGGGCGCTATGTACGCCACTGCGTAAATCCTTACTTCAATGAGCGACCCGATGGTCAAGTGGTTAAAAGCGTCGGGTTGAAGTTCCTGATGGAATTAGATCGAGTCCAGGTCTGCAAGTTTTTTGAACAGCCGCATGGTTTTTTAACTATATTTTGATTATTTTAAGTGCATTTACACTAAAAAGAATGAAATAAAATATTTTTGGAAAAAAAAATAGAACCGACTTCAGCTGGAAATTGCTCTAAAAAGTAAAAAATAATATTTTTCTTTGAACACCATCGAAACTACTTTTAAACATAAGTTTTGAAGTCGGCGCAAAAACAATGTATAGAATCATACGCAACTACAATTCAACTATAAATATAAATTTTAATGGATAAATTTCATTGATTACCACACATTCGTGTAATGGTACAAATATTCTGCTTTTGATTTTCAATGGTTTCTCTGAAAAAATGTTGGCAAAATATGGTTAAATATCCTTTTACTTATCGTTTTTGCGCCGACTTCAAAACTTATGTTTAAAAGTAGTTTCGATGGTGTTCAAAGAAAAAAATTATTTTTTACTTTTTAGAGCAATTTCCAGCTGAAGTCGGTTCTATTTTTTTTTTCCAAAAATATTTTTTATTATTTTTTAAAATAGGATTTTACTCAGAGTAAATATATACAACATATATCGCAATTCATTGAGCGTTGTAATCGTTAACAGATTTTTTTTTTGAAGTTAAATTTAGTTGCTAAAGTAAAAAAACGTAACGATAGAGAGCAGAGGGAGTTACAGGGGGTACTGTCAAAGGATATAACTAAAATTTAATGTAGCAAATGCACCCACAGCTCGATCATAGCATCCTAAGACTGCAGTTTTGCCCTTATTATGGACTCCTCAGTTAGGAATAGCCAATGATCGAGCCGGAGGCAAAAACTCAGGAGCCCATAATAAGGGCGAAACTGCAGTCTTAGGATGCTATGATCGAGCTGTGGGTGCATTTGCTACAGTTCTGCCTCAGCCCTGACTTACGGGCGGTAACTCATTGCATAAAATTTAATGTTCAACAAAAAGTTTCCTTAATAAAAAAAGTACAAAAAGAAAGAAAAGAAAAGAAAATAATTGCGACACTTTTTTTAAAAAGGAGTTTCCAACTTTAGACCCGCAGCTGCAGCCAAAAATTCGGTAGCTGGTTGTAACTTAATATATTCAGGCCTCGAATTTTAGGAGTACAGACGGAGCCTTGTTTCCTCCCTTCTCTTCCTCCTTAGATTTTTCGTAAATAGATTCGCTCTTACTATTTTCGATGAATTGTAGACACAACTCATCGGGGTGGGTATCAGAAGATTGATGCAATGACCTCTTTTAAGTGTGGTTTATAGAGTGGACTATTCCCAAATTCAGGGGGTCCGTGGGATTGTCCCCCGGGAGAAATTTTGAAACATAAATACAAAATTCTGCATTTTGAGGGCTTATATGAAGTAATTGAGACGGAGAAAAAGAGGCAAACAGACCCTTGAAAAGTTATACATTCGATCAAAATAAAAATGGTTTGTGGTTCGACAAATCGTTGACATTAATCGACTATTAATAAGAGCAAGTGAAAAGCCGGAAGGGAGAAAAAATACTTAATCTGTGAAATATGCCACATTTCAGGAATTTTTCAGAATTGTTTTTAGAGTAAAACTAGCAATTTCATGTGATTTAACAGTTAGGAATACTTCCTTTGATCTTAGTGACAGAGCGCGTTGTCCATAATATGGAAAGAAGTAGATCACTCTTTCCAAAAGAAAAAAAAAGGTCAGAATATTTGAAAAATTCCTAAAATAAAGCATGTTTCACAAAGTTATTTTTAGAGTAAACCTAACAATTTCATCTTTTCTGATGGTTAGGAATACTTCTTTTAACCCGAGTGACAAAACTCGTTGTCCATAACATGGGAAGAAATAGATCACTCTTTCTAAAAAATAAGTTTAAAAAAGCAAAGGAAAAAAAAAAAAAGTCATGCAAAACACACGCATTAAAATTAAACAATTAAAGCAAAAAAGAGTGAGCAGCGATATAAGTTAAAATTGTAGCTAAAAAACTGAGAAGGGGCCATGCCAACTTCTCTCTCTTTCTTGCCCGAAAAATACATGTGGTATCAATTTCAATTTATATTATTATTTTTTGTTAACAAAATATAGTATTGAAATACAAGATACAAGTACACACACACATAGAACTTACCGGAAAGATATATTTGTGGACTGAGCTGAGGGATTTCGTATAAACAAGGAGATAAATATAAATGTTTCTGATGATAGTAAATGTTACTGGTTATAGTGGGACCTCCGTGACTTGCGCGCTCTTTTTCCCGGGAGCCCCAGTTATAGAAGTCTGTGAAAAATAATCTCAGGAAATGAACTCGAGGACAGCTGAATCAAAAGTGACCGTCTAATTCCACGACAATTGACCAGGGATCATAAGTTTTACTCCTTTTTAAAAAAGTATGGGAAAATAAGAAGTCTTTGATGATCTGGACATCTGTGATAAATGACTGTAATAAAAAGCCTGATAGCACAAACCTTACAACAGCATGGCAAATTTGCGTAGCCGCCTGATAAGAACCAACCAGCTGGGTTCATTTAGGCGACTACATCAAAGGTAATCAAATGACAGACCAGCAGGGATAGTCCCTGTGGGATTATTCCTGGAACAGCGGCCCTGTGCTTGACCTCCCAGAAAGTTCTCGAAAATGAGTCTTTTAAAGGGACAATAGAGGTTTCTTTGCCGTAAGATAAAGCTTGCCAAATGCTACTTGAGTCAAGAGAGGAGGAATAGTTTGTGATGGTTTTATCAGTAGCAAAGCAAAAATGTATTTAAAAAAGCTGAAACTAACAAGTTTTTTTTTATAATTATTATATTTTTTATAACATTTTTATAGCATGGAAAACAATGAAAATTTGAAAACACAGGTAAATGATTGTTTCTTAGCGCAGGAAAAACAAGCTACGGTTATATTTGGAGCGGCAATGCTAAATTTGGCACCCACAGAAATGTCCTGGATTTCTTAGTGAATATTTTTGAAACACACAAGTGCTTGTTTCTAAACTTCGGGGGGGATTTTCCGTGATATTCAGAATGATAAAGCTGAATTAAGCGGCCTACGGCGGGACTTAAAAGGGAAGGGGGGTGTACAAAGTATTTTTTGATACAATTTCAGGAAAAGTTTTGTTATGTTTTGTAGGGGGGTGCTCTGCAATATTTCAGGAATTGCACCATCGCCCTTGGTGGGGATGGGTGTCCCATGTAATATGTATGTACAAACGGAATCTGGCTATAAGGTCCAAAACCAAAAGGTCCAATAACAGGTCAAATACGTTTACCAACCCCTCCTTTACTCCTTTCCAAAAATGACCTCATCCTGCACCAAAAGTTGAATCAACCCTTGTAAAGTGTACTTCAATCCAAATCAAAAGAATCTAATCGCAACCATATGCAGAGATGGGCGTATTTGTATTCGTAAATTCGAATTCGAATTTGATTCACAACGTCTTAACGTGTCAACCCGAATGCGAATACATTTGAATAAAATGTGAATTCGAATTGATTCGTATTTGCAAGTGTGAATCCGAATCCGAATTTTGAATTTACACCTATGAATACGAATCCGAATCTTTTCGGAATAACACCTATGCATCCAAATAATTTCGGATTCACATCTATGAATACGAATCCATTTGGATTCGCACTTGGATTCTCTTTAAAATTCAACTTAAAACGCAAATATAAATAAATGGCTGTTTGACTTCTGAAACGCGCAAGCGTGTTTAAGATTTGCAACGCCATTTCGTGCTTCGGTGAGAAATTTCCAATTTTTATCGTTGTTGAAACTTAGCCGGTTGTATTCACCAATGCAGTATCCATAAGAAGAAAGTGCCAAAAGTGAGTAAATTTGTTTGACGTTTAATATATTTACTGATCTTAAATCTTGCTTATTTTGTAATTATGTGCTATTATTTTAAAATTTATTTGTTAACATTGTAATTACTTGTTAAATACATGTACGTTACAATACAATATGCTCGTGAGGAATTAGAATTGGTAAAGCACAAATATGGCATACATGTGTTTTGAGGGCTATAACTAAATAACTACTTTTTCAATGCATGTGTGCAATCATTTGAAATTATTGTTATTTTGTAAAATATTCACTGCCAATTTTATTGTAACAAATCAAATGTTGTGTTTCATGAACAGTTGGGTGGTCTTTACTTATATGGGCGATTCTCTGTAAACTGGTAATTGGCTGTCCGGACTGAGTATTTTAAAAATAATAAAGTGTAATAAAGTAATTATCGCTCTTAATACAAGTAAAGCATTAATACTTTGTGGCCCAATTGTATTTGGAGTGATAACACTTTAATTTTTTTTTCTAGAAATTATCTAAGCGCCAAAAACACAGTCCCCTGGCTGTCCCAATCCAATGGTTTATCTGTTAAAGATAGTATTTCAAAAAACCTATTAACACTACATAAATTCGGCAATTAATATTTAAAAATAGACTAATGAAGCTATATTTTCCTTATGAAATAAGGTATAATTATGTATATCTAAAACGTAAAATTGTCATGTAAATTCTGTTCGGAGTTTTTTCAAACAGTCCTCTGCATCAAATTCAAAGCTGTAATAGAAAAATCTAAACATTTTGCAAATTCTTTTTGGCATGAAGTTTAAAGTAATCAGCTTGAATTTGCCGAAATCGCCGAGAACGGTGTTGAAACGCTACTTTGCTTAGTTTGAGAGCCACATTTGTGATGAAAGTGTGTATCAGAGTCGTTGCGAAAACAGTCCTCTGGGAAGTGATTTTATTAATGTCAATTAATTATAAAACATATTAGTTATTATGTCCACGATTTGTGCCTCAATTTATAGGTAGTCTCGTAATTAATTATGTTCTATTAGTTTTGCAGATATTACGCAACAAAGAGCAAAAACACAGTCACCCGGCACAGACCCCTGCCTAGTTATACTAGGCGGGGGACTTACCCCCTATCATGATTTAGCAGAAAAACACAAACTTCAATTGGCCCTCTTTCAAACCAAAGTAATAGATTCGTTTTCTGAGCAATCTTACTACTATTATATATGCGAAAGTTTGGATGGATGTATGGATGGATGTATGGATGTTTGTTCCTCTTTCACGCAAAAACTACTGAATGGATTTTAATGAAACTTTTACCATAATGTAGCTTACACATCAGAATAACACATAGGCTATAAATTTTAACGATATTCGAAAAAGTTCGATCAGTAGCGCTTTTTTCATTCCAATTTAAGCACATTTTTCGCATAAATCCGCGAAGGCTTCCAACAAACTAATTCAGTATTTAGTGTATCATCTCAACTCCCTGTCGCAAGCTAAAATTGCGAGCATCATTTCTTCTTTCCGTATTTAATGTTCAAATCTTTTCTCAAGTCAAATCATGAAGGTTTTTTTTCCAGCTTCATGGGGAATATCCAGGCTTTTACCCAGGGCCGAATTTAGCTCTTTGCCGCCCCTAGGCAGACTTAAATCTGCCGCCCTCCTCCTGTAAGAAGCTTGGAGAAATTATGTTATTATTTTTTGTTCCTTTCAAAAATTTGGTGAATTAAAATACTTTTTGTTTTCAACAATTATTTTTGCGTTTCAGTATTAAGGGTCTAAATAGTATTGAGGGCCACCTATTTTAAAATTTTTCATGAGGCAAAGATAAAGGTTACAAGTTAAATTTCACAAAGACAGAGCTCGGTTCATTTTTTCGTTTACAAAAGTATTAGGACATAAAAACGTTTTGTATAATAAAAAAAAAAAAACATTTAATGTAAGCACAACATCTTTAAAGATTAACGCTAAGCCAGAATGCAGGCTGTTAATGCGTTATCTTGTTAATGCTTTTTTAATTAACATTCAAATGCAATACATAAATTGTAACAATCCAATTCTTGCATTTTGAAAGGAAACTTATAATAAAAAGAAAACAATACATATTGAAATTCAAACAAATATTTTAAAGTGGGCACAGTAAAAATAATTGAACTGTGATCTACATGATGATGGCTTGCGCGAAAAAGTCAGTCTGCAGTGATTCAAAGCAAATGTAATATTTTTCATCGTTAAGAGCAAGAATCTGAGAAACTGTTACGCCTAGCATTATGGGGTGATTCATGACACCTCAGATTTTTCCGAAAGATTACCAAATGTTTATTATCTTATTGATAGACCAAATCCAGAATGTTTTGCTCTAAAGTTGAGTTGTTTAGTTTTTATGGGTCCCTAAAAGTGAAGGTGCGGCATCAAAAATTAAGAGGATTTTCAAGACATGAAAGTTGCTGTGAGCCAAAACTCTTGCCAGGAACTGTTGAACTCCAATTTTCTTTTTGTATATGGAATACAGAAGGTTGAAACTTTACAAAATGAATCTTAAATTTGAGGTAAATTGTTGCCTTAAGGTCAGTGACGGCCCTCAAAACAAGGCATTTTTGACGTTTTTCAGCATTTTTGAGGTCCAGAAACAGAGTGTACATTTCAATAACCACGGCAAAAGTAGTGTCGTTTGAAAGACCAGTGTAAGCACTTTAAAATAATGTATAACAAACGAGGAAAGTTCAACGTGCTTTTAGTTGCGTTAGACCAAAATATGAAAAATGTAATATTTTACCGATATTCAAACGGTCATAACTTCCTCTGCCAACAACATATTGATTTTTTTTTTTTTTTTTTTGCCAACGTCATACTCTATTCTTCGTCTTAACAGAGCAGTTGAGTACTTTGAGGCGAAATGCTTAATTTTTTTTTACAAAAATACACAGGCAAAAATACATCTTTTCCCTGAGGTTCTAGTCTTCCTGATGAGCTCCAGAGGAACCTTCTTTGAGTTCAGGGAAGTTCTTTGGAGTGTTTAATGTACTTCGTCGCTGCCGTAAGCTAAAAATTAAGAGCAAGAATATGAGAAACTGTCACGCCTAGCATTATGAGGTGATTCATGACCTTGCAGATTTTCTCCCAAAAATTACCAAATGTTTATTATCTTATTGAAAGACCAATTCCAGAATGTTTTGTTTTAAAGTTGAGTTGTTTAGTTTTTATGGGTCCCTAAAGGTGAAGGTGTGGCATCAAAAATTAAGAGGATTTTCAAGACATGGAAGTTACTGTGAGCCAAAACTCTTACCAGGAACTGTTGAACTCCAACTTTCTTTTTGTATATGGAATATAGAAGGTTGAAACTTCACAAAGTGAATGTTAAATTTGTGGTAAGTTGCTGCCGTAAGGTCAGTGAAGGCCCTCAAAACAAGGCATTTTTGACGTTTTTCAGCATTTTTGAGGTCCAAAAACAGCTCGTACATTTCAGTTGCCACGGTAAAAGTAGTGTCGTTTGAAAAACCAGTGTAAGCACTTTAAAATAATGTATAAATAACCGTGGAAAGTTCAACGTGCTTTTAGTTGCGTAAGGCCGAAATATGAAAAATGTCATATTTTTTACCGATATTGACCGAACGGCAACAACTTACCACAAATTTAACATTCATTTTGTAAAGTATCAACCTTCTATATTCCATATACAAAAGAAGGAGTTTAACAGTTCCTTGTGAGAGTTTTGGCTCACAGCAACTTCCATATCTTCAAAATCTGCTTAATTTTTGATGCCGCACCTTCACCTTTAGGGACCCATAAAAACTAAACAACTCAACTTTAGAACAAAACATTCTGGATTTGGTCTTTCAATAAGATACTATATATTTGGTAATTTTTTGGAAAAAATCTGAGATGTCATGAATCACAGGCGTGACACTCTCTCAGATTCTTGCTCTTAAGCTGAGTAAAGGAAGTCCGCCACATTGGATTCTCTGTGGTTTCGGCGATTCATTGTTGTTGGTAGTCCGATGTTGGCAGTTGTTCTGGTAAGTCCGATAATTTGGAATCATCGTCGCTGTATCGGGGGAAAAAAAAAGATTGAAGTAAAATTTGCCGCCCCTAAAAATTAGCCGCCCTAGGCAGCTGCCTACTTTGCCTATTGGGAAATTTGGCCCTGCTTTTACCAGGATTTGTATTTAAATCGTTTTGTAGTCTTAGTTGTGTAAGTAGAATATTTATCCTTAAGCAGTGTGTTTCTTAATGTGCATTGCTGCGTGAAAATATTATTTTTTTAGAATAAATTGTATTCCTTTATTAGTAAATTGTTTACTGTATCAATTATTTTCACAAGTTTCGTAAATTTGTCGGTCCTGCTTAATCGGGTAACGGATAAAAAATACAATTTTACGGTATTTTTAAAAATTTGTTTGCGCTGACTGGGCGGGTACTTACAATTGGTCACTTAGAATCCAATCGAACAGGTTGCCGAATTTGTTGCAATAATATTATAACTAAGATTATGGGTAATTTTTCAACGGACGCCAGTTTTGGCGCCAAAGACTATGTAATAATACTTTGCTTCTTACACGATATAACTAAAATAAAACGATTGTTGTCTGATATTTGTAAACTGCGCCAAAATCTTAATCATCGAGATAATATTCCCACAGTTGAAGAAAAGTTCAGGGTTTTTTTTTTTTTTTTTTCCGATTCCGTACGTTGTCATTAATAAACTTTTAAAACTTACGTCAAAGCGTAAAGTAATCCGCATATGAAATTAATCAAACCCCAAAACTAAAACTACCATTAATTTGTGTTTTTCGCACAAATAATTGTCAAATGCTCCCTACTAATTTCGAAATCACTTACGACAAAAACTTTTAGCGTCATTTCATGGTCAGTAATATTTTCTCAGCATTAAATGACAATTTTTCTTTGACAAAAATTACTGACTTTATAATACCTAAGCATATTTTCATAAAGTAGGGAGAGGAGCAAAGTTATCCTAGGTATCCCAAAACAGTTCCCGCAAATTTAGCGACATTTTAAATCGTCAAAGCGGTACGTTTTGAGTTCTTTTAGTTTAGGAAAAAAAAAAGGCGATTATAAATTGTTTCTCAATATTTTTACTGGCCCAGGCAACGCCGGGTATTTTTGCTAGTAGTATTATAATTATACGAACGTTTTAAAAACCATGCCCGGACAGATTTTGTGTGAAAAATGACGAGTTTACAGAGAATCGCCCATATGAGTCATTCCACGTCAACGGGACCAATTTTTCAAATCGTCCCCACTCGACTATCTCCGATTTGGATTAGATTTTACATAGGTGTAGACATACCTATGAAACTTACCTGTGCAAATTTTTAGCTTCCAAGATCTAAATCTGGAGAAGCTAGGATCCCGCAGAAAATGTGGTCCAAAATGGCGGATCAGCTTCGTGAAACGAGTTGCAATGTTCAGGTTAAGGTTGCAAAAAATTTTTATCACACTGGGGGCCTAATATTTTTGGAGCTGAAAGTCTTTTAGTTGTCAATACTCTCCAGTATTTTTTGTGAGATTGAGCTTATTAAATTTTGTATGGCACGCATGTTAATTTGCGAAAAAACGCGGTGAGCAATCTTTTTCCTGGATTCATACATTTTTAACCAAACAAATGCAAAGGTTTATATTTCGTAATTCTATTGTACAAATACTTGGTTTTAATGTTTTACAGCTGCAGAGCTTAAATATTGATTTTGTAAAAGATATTGTCGTCCAAAGTGTCTATCAAAGTCATTTTAATGAAAAATCGCCTGTTTTCAACTCACTGTATCTCAAGTTTGTCACCTTCCACCGTTTTTTCGTTGACACCATTAGAAAGAACAAATTTTTTCCTGTCGAAATGAGTTTTTTTTTCGATGGTGTTCTTTCGAATAAGGACAAAAAAGAATAGCTCAAAGTATTGTCAGTTATGAAGAATTGGCATGTGTAACCAGAAACTGTGTAACCAGAGGCGGCGGCCGGAAGTGAAATTTCCCCTGATGGTTGTCACAGGGGTGCCCATCCCTCCCCCCCAAGCTCAATGGCGCAAATTCCCCCCCAAAAATTTTCACAACCCTATCGTGATTTTTATCCCTTTTTATTTTATTTATTTTTTAAATATTATTTATTTATTTTTTTAAATAATATTTATTTATTTTTTAAATATTATTTATTTATATTTTTTAAATAAAAACTATTATTTTTTTACATATTTTTTTTTAAGTACTAATTATGCGCAGAATAGAATCGCTTTTTTTTCCCTTTTAGAGATTCCAAGCACACACATACAAACACAGAATAAATAAATAAATAAATAATAATAAAGAAATAACTTAAGTTAAAAAAATAAATTAATAAATAATTTACATTAAAAAAATCAGTAAATAATTCAATTTAAAAAAGAAGTTAACAAATAATTTAAATAAATAAATAAATTAGTTTAAAAAAATCCCCCCCCCCAAAAAAAAAAAAATTTGATGGTTCAACTTGTGCCATAATCCCCCCTTGTGGGCACCCCTGGGTTGTCATAGTTAACGCACTATGGACTTTTCTTCCACTTAGCTTATGCAACAATGGTTAAATGCAAACGGTTCAAATTGCTTTGTGCATAACTCTTATTCAATCAACGTTAATAACATACTTTTTGAAATATTTAAATAACGGTTACTCATGATATCAGGTCTTGCTGAAACAAATTATTTGGCACTAGATTTGTCAGAAAACGTTTAGAAATAACTGAGGACATGAATAAAAGCGTAAGCCTCATTCGAAAAACATGAAATAAATGAAATGCCACAACAGCAGTGTATAAAAAGAGTGAAACTGTTGTCTTTCATGGAGACGATGCAAAATTTCTGAAATTGATGCGCCTATTTTAAAGCAACCGAGTTTAGTACATAATATACGAATTTGGTTGAAATGTTGAAAAACTTGTTCATAATGTAAATTTGTCCCAAAAATTAGAGATATTTTTATGTTTATGACCTTAAATTCATAATTATTAACTACTTATGAACTTCCAAAGCCTGGGACCAGTTGTATTCGACTCTTGGCTCAAAATAGTAGGAAATTCATTTTCAGTCAATTACTTTGACGCCAATACAGTACAGAACCTTTTATCCGGGAACCAAAACACCGGGAAACCAGAAAACCGGCAACATTTTGTCGATTTTTCCGCCACTTTTTAAAATACGCATTTTCGGCAATTTCTAAAAAATGAAGAGCTTTTTTTTTCTTTTGAAATACCTAAATGAATATGAACGGTTTCTTTATAAATACCATTTAAGTGGCACATAGCTCAGAAATTTTTAATATTGTAATATCCATAAGCACTTCTGGATCGTTTTCTCTTCAGATTTTAAGATGCATTACTATTTGTTATAGTAACTTGGGTTTTATAAACAATTGGTAATTATCGCTTCGTAACGATCCAGAAAACCGGGCAATTCAGTTATCCGGGATAGCTGTGGTCCCAAACATCCCGGATAATTGGTTCTCTACTCTATATACAATTTTAAGATCCTGAGGTATCGATATTTTAGCAATATTCAGGTGCTGAGAAACCCCATAACTCGACCTATAGCGAGTTACAGACAAACGAATGAAGGTCGAAGCACAGAAAAGCAATTATTTATTTGTTTATATTTGAGTTTTGAACTGAATTTTCAGTGAATCCAAGTGTGAATCCAAATGGATTCGTATTCATAGATGTAAATTCAAAATTCGTATTCGGATTCACACTTGCAAATATGAATCAACTCGAATTCACATTTGTGAATACAAATGTATTCGCATTCGGCTTGACACAAGTTAAGATGTTGTGAATCAAATTCGGATTCGAATTTACGAATACGAACACGCCCATCTCTGGAGGAGAGCATGGCAAGTTACTCCTTCATTGAATTTTGCAACAGCTATTCAAAGGAAAAAAAAATCACAAGATTTTAGAATTTTAGGGGGTGTGTTTTTTAAAATGACTGGAAGCAAAGCAATGAGGACTTGCTACTTAGGAATGAAAATAACAAATGAATTTAGCAACATCATGTCTTATTATCCGACGTTTAAGTAATTTAAATTTAAGAATGTACAAAAAAAGTTTCCTAAGCCAGTATAGGTCATCTACATTCTTTTATGATGAAACAGTTTATTTCTCACTACTTTGGAGAAAAAAGAATGCAACATTAAATTTAATACTGAAAGGGATCCACCCAAATTTTATAATTTTTCAATGATATACGGAGAAAATGTACACCTATTTTAAGTATTCATTGAGTGTTAGGTTTGATGATTTTCAGGATTATACAAAAAAAAATGCTGGATCTTTTCAAATTCTTTGTCTATTTCTCCGCAAGACACTACTTGTTAACCTTCTGAAATCCAAATTGGAATTACTGACCTTTTGCATTGGGAATCAAATATAAAAAGTTACTTCAACAGAAAGTCATCCACGCTGTGCAGAAATTTGGTAATTTGTACCAACAATTTTTTTTTTCACATTTACACACTTTAGCCGTCTGATGCTACTGTAGATTTGGTTCAAAATACGCTTCTAAACAAATATTTTTTGTTATAGATACAGAAAAGTCTAAATACCGTTGAATATTAATTGGTAGCCAAGGCCATATCCAGAGGGGGGGGGGGGGGGCGACGCCCCCCCCCCGAAACCCAAAATGTTCAAAATGTAAAACAAAAAAAAAAGTTTTCTTTTTTTTCATTTCAAATAGCAAAAAAAAAAGGTTTTTTTCTTAATTTTTTAACTATTAAACGAGTAAAAATTTGAAGAAGTACAAAAAAAAAAAAAAAAAAAGACAATTCAAATTTTCATTAGCTGCAAAACATACTTGAAAACAAGACTCTCATTAGCACTTCCAGCTCTCTTTTCCAAATCAATTCAGACTCAAGGCAAGTTACTTGTCAGTTTAATCCGCGCCACCCCCCTCCCCCATAAAACTTATAAAACTTACTTCACTCTAATTTTTACCCCCTGATCTCCGGCCCCATTTATGAGCATCTGAAACCCTCAAGGAATTTTCATAGCTCAGTGGTGGCCAACCCGCGGCACGCGTGCCACAATGTGGTACGGCAGAGCAGTAACAGTGGCACGCGAAGACTTTTGAAAAAAATCCAGAACTGAGGAAAAAATGTCGATCTCAAAAATTTTGATAAAAACTAAAACCCTCTTACACTGATAAATATAATGATATTACGACAAATAAGTGTCAGGAGGCTGGCCTACAAAGTGTCTGAACAACAACATCGCAAAGTACTTAGCTTTAGCATCGGACAACCAATGAAAGCTGAAACGTAACACTACAGACAATGCTTTGTAAAGCATATTAGTTCTTAAACGAATGAAACTTTCGATGCTACATAATAGATTTTTGATCTGCAATAGTTTTAGCTACGGGTGATGAAAATTGAAAAAAAAAAAAAAAATTCTGCAACTAAAATTAAGAAACTAGATTGGACAAAATTTGGCATGGTTGCACAAATAAAGACCCTTAAATTTTTTTTGTTACATTACTTGAAAATAATTTGGGAAAAAAACTTCAAAAGTGTCATCGAATTATCTATCACAAGTTCGGAATGAGACTTTTTCTCTGTTGGTTACCCTGTAATGTTAACTGTATTAACAAACTAACAAACTACGAATTAGAGCTCTGAATGTTTTGTGAACTTTTCCCAGAAGAAAGAGGAGAGTATGGCAAGTTACTCCTTCATTAAAATGTGCAATAGCTATCCAAAGGAAGAAAATATAGATGCAATGATTACTGATGAAAGTAGTGCATCAACCCGAAAATTTAAATTAAATTTTCCATGGCCACACTGGTGCTAGCTCCATGGAGAAAGAAAACATGTTACACCGAATTTTAATGTATTGGACTTACACGTTGATTCATTCAGTGTTAGGTTTGATGATTTTCAGAATCATAAAAAAATGCTGGTCTTTTCAAATTCTTTGTTTATTTCTCTGCAAGACACTACGTGTTACCCTTCTGAAATCCAAATCGGAATTACTGATCTTTTGCATTGGTAATCAAATTTAAGAGCAGGGCCGATCCTAGCAGGTGTGCAGCTCGTGCACCGCACGAGGGCGGCCAAAGCGAGGGGCGGCCGCAGACCGCATGTAGTATTTTTTTTCTACAGAAAGTTTTTTCGAAAAAAAAAAAAAAATCAAGCATTCCCGAATAAAAACAAATAACTAAATAAAAATTGCCAGAAGAAAAAAAAAATGATGAGGGGCCTATCGTCGAACTTTTCTCACATCGTTTTTTTCCTGCACTATCTGTGCGCTGACGCTGATCTTTAACTCAGACTATGTACTTGCAGAGCGGAGAAGCAGCCACTTTTCCCAAGACAGCAAACCCCAGAAACTGAAACTATTAAACCCTTCGGTAATACATATTCTTCAAGACAAGAGCTAAAACGATAGGTCAATTCAACACCATGACTCCTCTACCTGGGGCGGCCGATCAGCCAGCTACATAGAAAGGAAGAGTCTGGGAGCGGAGGAGGAGAGTAGAAAATAAAAACACAGCTACATTTAAAAATGTGCAGCCAAGTTAAAAAAAAAAAAAAGATGACATGATTCTTCACAAATTTATTTAGCTATTTTTACTTCCTTTTACGTAGTAAAGGAAGTATTGTGATCGCGAAAAAAAAAATCACTCAAATTTGAGTCTAAATGAGTAGATATAAAAGGCCGGTTCTAGGACAGGAG
>JAXGGA010013936.1:0-33607 GCA_038373865.1 Uloborus plumipes
AGTTTCTGAAAAAGACAGTGGGGGTCCTTTCTGAATAAGAAACGGAAACCCAGAGACAAACCCCGAAGCGTTCGGAAGACTCCTATGGTCGACTCGGGCTCACCGGAGAAGGGAGGAGGAAATTCCATGACGTGTCACACTGACCGCAACCGGTTCACCGCCCGCGGTCTCACCGGTGAGGTTAGAGGTGTTTCCGAACGTTAGCCTAATTAATCAAATTTAGTCCAATTTTCAAGGCTTAACTCTACGCAAGAACTGAAACACTAGAGCCATTTTCCTGATCAGCTGCTCTTTTGTCCCTGAAGTTACTTTGTGGTTTAAATTTGCGTATAGATTTAGCCTTGAAAACCTTATTCAATTTTGATTAATTAATATCTCCTGTTACTTACTTAACTTTCTGCTCTTCATATATTTATTTGGCGAATTGATTTAAAACTTTAACATGACTTTAAGTGGGAATTTAAAAGATTGTGGAGCGCATTTGAACTAAAGGATATAATATTTTTTCTTCAGAGGAGGTTAAAGTGAATTTAAATTTATTAAGTTGACTTCCTCAAAATTCGGGGCTCCCGAAAATGTCACAATGGAACTATCATTGTTAAAAATTTAGGGATGTCTATTCAGTTCCTCTTCGCATTTGGCGTCGTAAAGTTTGGCAACATTCAGGAAATTTACCAAACCTCCCAGCCACTCCAACTCAAAGAAAAATAAAACGGTCTGGGAAGGAACAGTAGTTGTTTGCAGTTTAAAGCGTATTTTATTGCATGTTTAAAACATGTATTTAATGCCGCCATCACTAAATTTTTAATAACCAGCGGGTGACCGAGCTCCGCTCGAGAAAAACAGGTATCGAAGCTAACTCGAAGATTTAAATTTTCAATTGTGATTTATCAAAACAATACATGCCATAAGTAAATTTGTGAAACCATTGGTGAAAAGATAACCGGTTAAAGTGCACCATTGTAAACTATTCTAAACAAAGTTAGAATTTGGAAAGGGAACTATTCTATGCAAAGATTAAGTTTGAAAAGTCATAGGAAATAAAATGTAATTGATAATAAAAAAACTATACAATTAAAGAAATGGTACAAAGTGAGCAGTGTAAAGATTGAAGTGTGTTGAAGTTCAATATTTTTGACAAATTTATTTAGAAAAACCAAACCTCGTGATTCCTCGTGGCCAAAAACCCCAGACCCCAAGTTTACCGGAGTTAATTAATTCTGGGGCGATTTTCGACTTGGCAACCATTCCTCGTATTACCCTTAACGTGTACCAGAGAACCGAGCCCGCTCGGTTAAAAAAAAAAGAGGTTTGTAAACTCGTGTTTTTTTCTAAAGTGCGAAGTACTTATTTAGATAAACTTGAAAAGCATTTTTGAGCCTTTGGTTGCAATTACGCATTCAAAACAGCCGTAGTTTATTTAAAAAAACACAACCCTATTTAATCCATGCTCATCGTAAAATCACACCTAATTTCATTTCATTTGGCGCCGAAGGCGCGGGAGTGTTGATGAGAATGGATGCAGAGTCTCTGTTCTCCAGTACGCATTTGGTTCCAGTTGGTTTTGACTTTCACTTCACTTCACACTCCAGGTCCCCCCCCCCCAGTACATACCACAACTCGCTTTTTAACCGGGATGGTGCCCTGAAGAACGCTCTGCTCATTTTTAAACCTGGCCCAAGGGCCGAGCAAACCCTTGGCCCAGCACCCCCCAGAGGTTTCGTTTCACTTGGAGGATTTTGTGACCACGAACATTTTTTACGTCCCCCAGCAACCATTAATGAAGACGGTGGATCTTTGATCGGCGGCTAAATGATCGACCCGAGACCCTCCGGTTACGAGTCTGACGACTAACCGATTGGACAACCGCGGCCTTAGGCCCCTATATAGACGAGCCGACGCATCAAAATCACCACTTTGGATCCAGCGCGTGTGTGAAGATTGTCTTTTCTGGCCAGTTATCGCTTTTTGGTAACTTTTTACGTAAATTTAACAAAGCTTGGCAATGTCCCGAAACTTTACTCTGGTAACCCTATTTCCTCAACAATAAAAAATGAAAGTGAAAGTTTATGAGTTGGATCCAAAGTGGTGAAACTTAAGCTTGATGCGTCGGCCTGTCTATATAGCGGCTCTACCGCTGCCCATACCCAATTCTAACTTTATTTTGATCGATCTCTTTTAAATTTCAAAAGCAATAACAATTCTAACATGTTGCCAAAAATTATTTGCCAAATACCATAAAAACATAAATTTACGCTGATGGGATTAAATATGAAATCCATTGTTAGCACGCGGTTGCTATGAAACGGTAACAATAAGAGAAATCATAAAGAAAATGGCGTAGTAAGAAATCTTCTCAAACATTTAATGAATCCTATCTGTAACTCCGAACTTTTCGACCGTAGCGCTTCAAAACCGACGCCAATCGATTCTCCGTGGCCAAAAACCCCAGACCCCCAAGTTTACCGGAGTTTATTTATTCTGGGGCGATTTTCGACATTACAAACATCTCTCGTATTATAGTATAGGATAATAGTTCCATTCTGACATTTTCTGTAACACCGCTGTTCAGTTAACCGGGAAATTTTCCAAACTTCCCCGGCCAGTGAAATCTTGATTATTTGAGGGTCACTGTTAGATTGTAATCACTTCAAAGAGATGGTACGAAAGACATTATATTTCTTTCCTTTTAATGTTCACATTAAAATCATGGAAGAATGGTTGTGGCTGATCTACCTGATACAATCGGTTCCCTATGTTAATAAATTTAGATTTGGCGACCAATTTTACATTGAAATTACGGTTAAATCGGTGAATTATATTAAATTTCAAGGGCAATATTGCTGTGGTCGTTGAGAGTTTTCGAAAATCTTGGCTCTACAGTTGTGTCAAAAGTTCCATTGAAACGTAAAAATTTCGCTAAAAATAAATAAGTTAGTCACACACACACACACGAAAAGAAGAAAAGTCTTAAGAGTGAGTTAAACTTTATTTAGTTAACTTCCTTTACATTTATTGCACGGGCATCGCCGTGCGGGTACTGCTAGTCTATATATATAAAGATGACGGTGTTCGTTTGTCGTTTGTTTGTATGTTTGTAACCGCTGGCCAGAAGCCCCCACAGCACCTACAGACCTGAAACTTGGCTCAAAAATTCGAACGTACCCCGCCCTCGTGCACCTCGAAGCCCAAATTTTTAATTTCGAATTAGTTATTTTTAAATTAATTAATTAGTCTCATTTTTGGTGTATCCGCCATAATTGAGGGGGGAAAACCTTCCCCCACCCCAAAACATTATATATCGTTGGAAAGGGTTTTTTTTTTCTGAAAAAGAAAAGTTTGACCACGTTTCTGTCCGTTAATTAGGATAGGAGATATTAATTAATCAAATTTAGTCAATTTTCAAGGCCTAACTCTACGCAGAACTGAAACACTAGAGCCATTTTCCTGATCAGCTGCTCTTTTGTCCCTGAAGTTACTTTGTGGTTTAAATTTGCGTATAGATTTAAGCCTTGAAAATTTATTCAATTTGATTAATTAATATCTCCTGTTACTTACTTATTTTTCTGTCTCTTATATTTATTTGGCGAATTGATTTAAACTTTAACATGACTTTAAGTGGAATTTAAAAGGTTGTGGAGCGCATTTGAACTAAAGGATATAATATTTTTTCTTCAGAGGAGGTTAAAGTGAATTTAAATTTATTAAGTTGACTTCCTCAAAATTCGGGGTTCCCGAAAATGTCACAATGGAACTATCATTGTTAAAAAATTTAGGGATGTCTATTCAGTTCCTCTTCGCATTTGGCGTCGTAAAGTTTGGCGACAATCAGGAAATTTACCAAACCTCCCATCCAGTGAAACACTACTTTCTCCAACTCAAAGAAAAATAAAACGGTCTGGGAAGGAACAGTAGTTGTTTGCAGTTTAAAGCGTATTTTATTGCATGTTTAAAACATGTATTTAATGCCGCCATCACTAAATTTTTAATAATAATAGTTCCATTCTGACATTTTCTGTAACACCGCTATTCAGTTAACCGGGAAATTTTCCAAACTTCCCGGCGAGCGAAATCTTGATTATTTGAGAGTCACTGTTAGATTGTAATCACTTCAAAGAGATGGTACGAAAGACATTATATTTCTTTCCTTTTAATGTTCACATTAAAATCATGGAAGAATGGTTGTAGCTGATCTACCTGATACAATCGGTTCCCTATGTTAATAAATTTAGATTTGGCGACCAATTTTACATTGAAATTACGGTTAAATCGGTGAATTATATTAAATTTCAAGGGCAATATTGCTGTGTTCGTTGAGAGTTTTCGAAAATCTTGGCTCTACAGTTGTGTCAAAAGTTCCATTGAAACGTAAAAATTTCGCTAAAAATAAATAAGTTCCTCACACACACACGAAAAGAAGAAAAAAGTCTTTAAAACTAAAATAATCCTCGCATTGAACACTACAAACTGAAATGGCATTAAAAGTGTCATCAATATATTTTAAAAGGTCGTGGTGCACATTTGAATTAAAGAATATAATAATTTTACTTAAGAGGGTGGAGTGAATTTAAATTTATTCTGTTGACTTTCTTTACTTTTTTGCACGGGCATCGCCGTGCGGGTACCACTAGTATATATATAAAGATGAAGGGCTCTGTTTGTTTGTAACCGATGGCTAGAAGCCCGCACAGCACCAACAGACCTGAAACTTGGCACAAAATTCGAACGTATCCCAGTAAACTGCACCTCGAACGCCGAATTCTAAATTTCGAATTAGTTATTTTGAAATTAATTAATTAGTCTCATTTTCGGTGTACTTCGCCTATTTGAGGGGGGAAACTTTCCCCCACCCCCTAACATTATACATCGTTGGAAAAAGTTTTTTCTTTCTGAAAAAGACAAGCTTTGGCACGTTTCTCTCCGTTAATAAGAACAGGAGATATTAATTATTTAAATTTAGTCAATTTTCAAGGCTCTTCTCCCATACATAAAACTGAAACACTAGGTCCATTTTCCAGACAAACTGCTCTTTCGTCCCTGAAGTTACATAGTGGTTTAACTTTGCGTATAGAGTTAAGCCTTTGAAAATGGACTACATTTCAGCAATTAATATCTCCTGAACTTAATGTCTTTTCGATTAATTTGGCGAATTGTTTCAAACTTTAACAGGACTTTTAGTGGAATTTAAAAGGTCGTGGAGCACATTTGAATTAAAGAATATAATAATTTTACTTCAGGGGGTTGGAGTGAATTTAAATTTATTCAGTTGACTTCCTTTACATTTATTGCACGGGCATCGCCTTGCGGGTAATGCTAGTTTATGTATGTAAAACACAAACACTAAAATAAGTGTGTCCAGGATAAACTCAGAAACTACCCGACCGATTTCGTTTCAATTTTTACTGGTTAGCAAGGGGAAGGTTGTTAGACCAGGTCGAAAAAAATTCGATCAATTGTTCTTTTTTTATTCGAAATGTAAAGTTTTGACCCCAAAAAAAGACTCTATCTGGAGAAATAATTATCGCATCGTCTTGATCTTGGTCTTATTGAAAAGATAACGAAAAATCCTATAATAGAACATTTTTTTTCCCACCGTGCCGTGAAGGGGGTGTTGAAAAATCACGTGGAAACGACTTATACCAACGCCTCCTAAATACTAAATGCCTATAAGATTTGCTTCGCTACCGTCGAGATGGGTTCAACTTTAAACGCCACCTTGCGGCAATCCGATAATGCCGTTGCAATTTTTTGATTGGTTAATTTTTAAATTTAAATTCAGAAATGAACCAATCGTTAATTTTTTTAAAGAACTCCGGTAGATGGCAGTGTATAGTGAACCAAGGGCATTTTGCAGCTATAGGCGATGGATCCAAACAATATTCGAAATAAATTTTTTGATTGGTTGATTTTTAAATCTAAATTTAGAAATGAACCAATCGTTAATTTCTCTTTCTCGAGGAACTCTGGTAGATGGCAGTGCATCGTGAACCAAGGATGAAATTTTGCTCTGTGCTAAAAACCAGAAAGTTACAGGCATTTAGTATTTAGGAGGCGTTGCTTATACCCGCTTAAAGTTTGTGGAAATCAAATTTTGAATGCCGCTGCCATTTTGTTCAAACGTGGAAAAATTGACTTCCACATTTCAATACGAAGTGAACTTAGCCAAGGCTCAACTCTATCTTTGCAGTTTTCGCGATCCGCTTAGTTGTTTTGAAAGGGAAAACATTACTCTTTCTCCATTTTTTTTTTTCATTTCTATTTTTTTTTTAATTTACAGCACAAACGCAGGTCGTGCGGGTACTGCTAGTAAGCTATAAATTACACAACTCAAAAAATGTCTCAACGTGGTTTATAGGAATTTCAGTTTCCCTCGTATTAAAATATGTGCTGATGTTTTGAAGTCGTCCAAAGTGTGAAAAGATTTTCTTCTTCAAGTTACAGAGCGCATCGTTTGCACTGTAAAAAATCAATGTTATTTTTACCCTGTTAAAACTACTGGTTGCGATTGGCACCTCACCAGTCAGAGGTGAAACGCGTGTAGCCCCTGTGGCACCCAGGAGGGAGCCAGGATTTCACCTGTAGCTTGGGTGAAAAACTGGCACCCTCAATCCAACGTGCTCGGCGGGGTGAAAGATGGAACCGTAGGGGAGAATTAATGGCACCATCGCTATCCTCTATTGCCGATCCCCCCCCCCCCCTCCTAAGCTTTATGTGTTTTTGTTTGTAATTGTGTTCAGCTTTATTTACTTTTTTCTCGAAGTCTTTGCACATTTTTCACATTGAATTCGGGTTTCAAAACGATTAAAACTTGTAATATTTAAGCCACTTTCTCACAGTTCAGACTTTCCAACATAGTTTAAAAGAATTCATGACTTCAATTCATCTGTCCGTGCTCTAACTCTCGTATAATCCACTAGATCACTCAGCAGTTTTAAAATGTTATTAACATTTTCTGTAACATTATATCCACTATAAAGGAAGTAGGAAGGTCAATTGTTGAATCACTTTTACGAAAAGCCAAAAATATTCAGTTGCATTACGATCACTGAATAACCAAGTCGTTTCTTAAACATCAAAATTTTAACTAAGACAAAATATAAAAAAGAGAATAAATATAAATAAGAGTTCACGAAATGAGTCACGACATTTGAAAGTTTATAATAAATAATATTGAGAGAGAGAGATTTCGTTTCTCAATGTTCTGTCTACGCAGTTATCGTTACGAAACAGCTATATTATTTCGGCCACTTAAATGCTTCGCATCGTTATAAATAAATATTTTTTGCGGAAAATCCGCTAGATTCCTGACAATATAAGCAAACAGCACTTATTATATTCAGAAAATGAGACAGTAAACTTTAAAATATAATAATTTCTAAAACTTTCTAATTGCTAGTTGAATCGTTTTTTTTTTTTTCCTTTTGTTTTGTTTTCTTTTCTTTTATATCAGCTAGTTTAAGCATTTTGATCAGTAAAAACGCAAAATCTAGTATTCATGAAAATACCGGTACATATTTTTAAAGTAACGTGGATGAATGATAGAAAATACAAGACATAACAATGTTATAGCAATAAGCTGAACTTATACGCAGTATAGTCAACTGAAACAATTTTAAACGTGTTGGAAAGTTCAAATGGTAAACTATGATAAAATGCCTGTAGTACTTACGCGAGGATTTGAAGATAATGTGAGATCAAATAATGTGAGTAAATCCAGTTGTATTTATTCAATGTGAAAGATGAAGCAAATTTCTTTCGATGCAACGTACCGTCCACCATTAAAAATGGATGGAAATAAGTCAGCGCGCATGCGCTATTATCAACGTTCTGCTATTGGTGGATTTAATGGCACCCTCGGTCTTCGGAAGCACCGTTCACCCAGGGAGGTGCCAAAGGACATCGAATCTCTACTTTGGCTCCCTGATGGCAAACTTCGGCACCGTATTTTCACCCTATGTTGACTAAAGTTACCCGTTTGGCACCCCTGGTTTTTACAGTGTACAGTATGCTGTAGCAAATTTTATAGTAATAAACTGTAAAAAATTGCTGATTTTACAGTAATAAACCGTAAAATTGCTAACTTAACTGTTTATTACCGTGCATTTTACAGTTTTAAACTGGAACCCCAGCTGCCAGTACTCTACTGTTCTTTTTACAGTATAATACAGCTAGTTTTGCTGTAATAAGCAATGAAAGTCGTGATAAGTCATTCGGCGATCCCCCAAAACAATTCTCCCCACTTTCTCGATCATGTCGTCAGGCCGGCTTGTGCGCGCCCGAAGTTCTTTTCACATGGTGTTCTGATGCCTTCATTGAACTGTCGCACCCACGAACGAACTTTCGACACATCCATAATTCCATCACCACATGCCTCCTTCGACTGTCGATGGATTTCAATTGGTGTCACACCGCGCAAATCCAGAAAACGAATGATCGGACGCTGTTCAAGTGAGGACAACTTCGCCATTTTAAGTGTCGAAAACAGTATCTCATTCTCGCGACTGGCGTTGAAATTCCATCTGTCGCATAGTGTTGCCATCTCAGTCATATTTTGACAAAGAGCGCGCGCTCATTTCAAAACAATGCACCTGTTTCTATGTCTTTCCAGTCTGGAGGAGAAAAATCGGAGGCCTTGGAATTTGAATGCACCTCGTATTATTATAAGTGCATCTAAAAGCGCATTTGTTAGTTTTTACTTCCTTTTACGTAGCATAGGAAGTATTGTGATCGCGAAAAAAAAATCACTCAAATTTGAGTCTAAATTTTGGCTTTGCTCACCCCCGAATGAATGTTCAGTCGTTTTTTCGACCTGTCAGCACGTGCATATGTACCTACCAATATATAAGCAGCCGAAAAATCCTTTTCAACCACCCCCGAGTTAACTACGAAGCGTTTTCTCGTGACGTCTGTATGTACGTATGTGCGTATGTATGTGTGTCGCATAACTCAAAAACTATATGCCGTAGAAGGTTCTAGCTTGGTATGTACGCTCTGAGGATGGTCTGGTTGTGCACCTCCCCGTGTGGTTGCATTCGAATGCACCCAAGTGTTTTACCCCTTTTTGGGGGTAAATCAGTTAATTTCACTGCAGATGAATTGGCACGACCACTTGGCGATATATAGCCAAGCTTTTGGTCGCCGTTTGACGCCAACTTGGCTATATATCGCCAAGTTGGTGAAAAATTTGGCGAAAAAAATTTTTTTTTGAATATGGGTTCAATTTGGCGCTATTGGCGATATTTTGCGAAAAATCCACTGAATGATGTTAAAATCGGCGATATTTAGAAAATGAATTATTGTAAAACATTTGCTTTGCATTGTTTCGTGGCAAACTATGGGTGTAAATGTTCGAATCGCTATCTTGCTCAGTCCTAGCACTATTTTAACACTAAGGCATCTATCTACAAGGAAATTTACACGTAAAAGGAAGTAGTGTGGGACCCACGGAGTAGAAAGAAGGAGAGAAATGTTCTACGGATGCGCTAGTTTGAAAGTGGCAATGAATTCTCACCCGCCGCCAGAGGACGCTAGCTGAAACGCTCCCTATCTCGTACGGGAATCAATGTAAATGATACTGAATCTGTCATCTTTTTAAATGCTGCTATGGGAAAGAAAATTTTTTTTTTTTTCAACTGGATTTTGGTGTAAACCATCGATTAACATTATGAACTAAACATGACTTTGATCCACCCCACTGAAATTTTGCCGAATTTTTTAAGAATGATGTTTAATCGACGGCATCTAGCTACTTGCCAAATTTGACATATATGCGACTGTATGTGACATTTTCTTTGCATTGTACGATATAATTTTTGCTGAGAATCAGTTCTCTAAATTGTTGATAAATTAAGCATGAGGCAAAAAATTAATTATGTCAGAATTTAATTTTGTTATTAATTAAATATATTTAGTAGACAAAATAATTATTAGTTTAAATGTATTTATTAAGTATATTTAGTTCATAATGTTAATCGATGGTTTGAGTAAAATTCCAATTAAAAAACATAATTTCTTGTCAACAGCAGTCTTTAAAAAATGACAGATTCTGTCAGATTTGGCAAGTTGGTAAGTGCATTCGATTAAACATATTTCTCAAAGAATACGGCACCTATTTTCGTGGGATGAAATTCATATTTAATTCATAATGTCAATCGAAGATTTACATCAAAATCCAGTTGAAAAAAAGTTTTTTTCTTCCCCATAGCAGCATTTAAAAAGATGACAGATTCAGTATCATTTACATTGATTCCCGTAGGAGATAGGGAGCGTTTCAGCTAGCGTCCTCTGGCGGCGGGTGAGAATTCGTTGCCACTTTTAGATAGCAGAGATTTAGCTCCTCCGCTTTAATCTCCTTGGTGGGACCCATACCGGGTTGTTCAGCAGTGTTACGTACGTACCTGATCGCTCGGTGCCAGACCCTCGCGGTGAGGTCCCTCCCGCACGACAGGAAGACGTCCGCGTGGTACGGATTCCACTGCACGGAGGTCACGGCGTGCTTGTGGTCCACGTGACCTCCGGTGCCCTCCTTCTCCTCCAGGGATCCCAGCACGATCCCGCCGGCCGCGGTGCCGACGGCGAAGGAATCGCCGCTCACGGAGAGGGCCGTGCCTCCCACTGGAGAAGAAACCATAGAGTGGAGATATTAGAGAGAGATGATGCGCCCGTTATACTGTTTGGCTCAAGACTGCAGAATATAAGCAATTCGCTCATCCCATATTAAAATTTCTTCAAGCTTCGTACCTTTTACTGAAAGTTTTCAAACTCAGATATTGTTATAGGATTGTATTGTATGCTCTGAAGTATGGATGCACCGATTAATCGGCCACTTTGCCGATTATTAATAATCGGTAAAATTAGGCCGATTAATCGGCGGATTTTATTTTTTTTTTAATATTACTTTTAAAATACACCTTTACTAAGAAATTATGATGAATAATGTTATTAATAGTAATGATTATCCTCACACAGTCGATTCGAAATTTTAAATAAATTTAATTCTCCTATTTTGAAATAAATATACACCATACACGATTTTGCAACGCTTTTCATGTGGCGATGCTTTTCTCTTTAGCATAGTGCTTTTAGATAACCTCTAACTTTCAAAGAGTAAAAGTCTTGAATTAAATTGCTACTAATAATTGAAAAGTTCAATTAAAAGTACCCCTAAATTGCAGTGCTCACCATAGACTCCCCTCCCCCCACCCACACTTTTTTAAATTTTATCTCTAGTTAACATAATTAACAATGTGTTAATGTAACATTATTGACAAGATTTGAAAATTGGTTCCATGACATTCAATAAAATTTCGGTATTATTTTGGGAAAAGTAGGAAAATGAAAAAAAATATATCTCAGAAATAAATTACGTACTATTTCTAAACTAAGATCTGTAAAAGTAAGAAAAAAAAAAAACAGTGACGGTGAAATTGGTCGTATTAAAAACAATCATCCTTATTATTAATCAGCTCAGCCGATTAATCGGTAATCGCCCAATTTGCTTATCGGTGCATCCCTACTCTGTAGAAAATACTCTCTGCTTTTTTTTCCCAATGGGGGCTGAGTAAGCGATTACGCGCCTTTTGCAAATTCAGTGCGATCCCCCCGACGAAGCATCCAGTCTTGGCATGTGCCACCATTAAGGCGCAGTGATGCGTTGGCGCAAATAATTTTGACGCCCAGTTACCGCCAGATGGAGGCACCTGAGCTCTCTTCGATGCGAAACTGCACTAGGAATTCGATTTTGCCGAAGAATATTCAAAGCCAAACG
Organism: Uloborus plumipes; assembly: GCA_038373865.1. Classification (NCBI taxonomy): domain Eukaryota; kingdom Metazoa; phylum Arthropoda; class Arachnida; order Araneae; family Uloboridae; genus Uloborus; species Uloborus plumipes. The sequence continues at coordinate 11,768 of JAXGGA010013936.1, forward strand.
AATACCCCAAGGGATCTTTTACATGTCGCATAATCACACGACTGAGGATTTCCTCGCGTCGACTTCATCGCGCTGAGGATTTCCTGTATCACGAAAATCCATAAGTACAACTGGAAAAAACCTCTCCGTAAACTTTTCTGGTGCCGATACAGATTCTTCTTAAGCGCTGTGAAAATTTGAAAAGAAGATTAAGTTGAAGCCGCAGTTAAGAGATAAATCGGCAGAATTGTGATAACGCTGGCGCACGTGGTTCAGGTAGCCTTCTCCTGGTAAACGAACAATACCTGGTAACGTTACAAATACAGTGAACTCTCACTTATACACCGCCTCATTTATGCGCCTTTTTCACTTATACGACGATTTTCAATGAACTCGGCGCATTCCATAGCATAATAATGATAAGATCATTCGTTTATGCGTCGCTCTAAAGATAAATATTTCACTTATGCGCCGAATTTTTCGTAAAATGTAAAAAAAATAAGCATGTTTCTTCACTTTCCTCTTTAATCTTTCGCCTGTATTACTCACAGAAGGCCTTTTTTCCGCATGAAGTAGAGTTCGGGGAGGGACAATTATCCATTATGTATCTTTTTAAAGAGAACAATTTGTGATTAGGTACGCTACAATTTTTGTTTTCTCTTTGTCATTGTGGTTACGTCACAGTAATTGCCATCAAACCGCAGTAATATGTCCCTTTTTCTATAGAAACATTCTTATTCATGCTCTCATTAGAAAAAATGTTGCGATTTAGTCCTTCAAATAGGCTTGTTCACTTATGCGTCTCTCCCAGTTATGCGCTTTTCTGTGTCCTGGCAGCGCATAAGTGAGTTCACTGTATGACATTACTGTTATCGCGCACTTACTTGCAGTGACGTCCTACGGCGGATGACGTCAGCGTGACGTAGCCTATGAAAACGAGTAGATAAACGTCAGCTACTTGCGAATAAGGAATCGTGAGCTCGTGACTCTATGCTCCGTAGTGACGTCATGCAATTAGTTGCTGCGAAGTATAGCAAAATCATTTCTACTTTTGAAAAGAACGAAACTATGAAAGGAAAATGAACCAGAATACTTTTTATTCGTCTCACCTTTCAAACTAACGTCTTCCATGGTGGTTTCTTTCTCCATCTCTATGCCCTTGGGCGGGGACTCGGGAACAATATTTCTGACCAATAGCGACGTCACTAACTCACTCGGAAATAGGTCGTGCTGTTAGCAAAAATAATATTGGACGACGGAATATAATATAGATTAACAAAATAATGGAAATGGAATGTGTATCAGGCAATAAAAATTTGGCTTACCAACATAAATTGCCATTTTATTATTTTACCATCAGCAGACACGGAACAGAATTTTTGAGGAATGGCATCTGGCAACCATTGAATCTGTTTAAAGAAAAGGTAAAACATCTCAATTCATCGTTATATCTAGAAGGCAGGAATTCAAGTGAAACAGGCGATCGCAAATTACAATCGCTACTGGAAATGAATTACATTAGAACGTTTCTTGATAAAAACATCGTGACGTCAGCGTGAGGTTTGCCTATGAAAAACGAGCTAGATAAAACTTCACAGCCTACTTGGCGAATAAGAGGAGATCGCTGACTGCTTGTGAGCTCTTATTGGCTCCACCCGTAGTGACGTCAGTGCCAAGTTAAGTTGATGATAATGAAATTCACTTCCAGTAGCGATTACAATTCGAAGCGATTGCAATGGTGTTTCACTTGAATTCCTGCCTAAGACTGAATCGATTATGAAAATAGTAAATTATAAGAACTTCACACAAGCCTCGTTAACCCTTTCACTGCTCAATGCTGCTAACGAATCGTCGAAAAATATACCCTTTTTTTAATGCATGGAAAACTAATGTGAAGTTTATGTACTAAATTTGCGCAAATTATACGTTAGAAAGTGTCCTGAACTTGATAAGTCTTACTGAAAAGTTCTACCTCACGTTTTTTACACCAAATTCGAGCAACGTTACTCATTTTTCCCCCATTTTTTTTGAGCAATAAACAACATACTTTCGATGAAACCTTTTCTTTATTAAATACTAGAGTTACCCGCCACGGCTTTGCCTGTGGTAAAATTTAAACGATTTTTGCTGTTGTCGCCGTATCCATAATTCCGAATTAAAAAAGCTCTGTACAGCAAAGACATTGAAAAATTGGAGCGTAATTTTACCGAAGTTTGGTGAAGAAAAAAAGACATCTGCTTTGTCCTTGCTAAATTGCAATGTTTTGCCTCTTTAGCTAATGTCTTAAATCACCGCAAGGTGGTGCACTCAAGCTTTAAAACTGCGAATACTTGGCGAAAATTACCCATTTAGCAATGCCAAAAATGTATTTTAGTACTTGTGCATTATTCCACCGCAACTACAGATTCGGCGTTTTATTTGGCGTTGTTGGAGGATTTTAAATAATTGCATGAGCCTAAAAACAACAAACGCAAAAAAAAGAGAGAAAACGTCAAATCTCTAGCTACGGTGAAGTACCTGTTTTTTTTTTTTTAAATTATTTTCCATTTTAACGAAATTTTAGTTTCAGTTAATGGCCTGTTTTATTTACTTAAAAATTTACTTTTAATTTTAGTTGAACGTTTGGAGAAATCATTATAACGTTGAACATGAACATGCCAAATAGGCAAGAAATTTAAACATCGTTGTTTTCATTTTTGGCAGTATTTAGCTTCTTACAAAAATATTCAAAAATAATCATCAAAAGTTCATTCAAAATCATCAAAAGTTTGAGGGAACAAAAGTTCCCTCAAACTTTTGATGATCTTGTGGTTATCCCAAACTCACTGACTGAAAATTTGTCGTCAGTCTGGTAATTTAACCAGTAGTACAGCCCTTCATGAGTAGCATTCAAGGGGGTGTTTTCCTACAGGATAACGCTCGCCCTCACATCGCTGCTGTAACGCAATGTACTCTACAGAGTGCTGACATGTTACCATGATCTGCAAAATCACCAGGTATCTCTCCAATTGATAACGTATGGGATATCATGGTACGGTACCTCGAGCATCATCCACCGTCAGCAATGACGGTCCTAGTATTGACACAACAAGTGCAACAAGCATGAACTCCATACTACAAAGTGACATTCGGCACCTGTATGACATAAAGCATGCACGCTTGTAGGCTTGCCTTCAAAATTCTGGAGGTTACACCCTCTACTAAATTAACATAATTTCACATTTGAACAGCATTTTCTTGAGCTTAAATTAGCCAGTGATCTTGTACATTTAATCAATTAAACATGTTAACTAGACAATTGCATTACCCAAATTTCATTACTCTACAGAAATTTTTTCTTGGTGTTGGGATTTTTTTTTCCGCCAGTGTACAATATGTTGCAGAGCACGAAAAAAAGGAGTAATAAGTTATTAATTACCTAATTTTAATTCAATTTTAAGAAATATAGGACGAAGCTCGAGGTGCAAGCGATCAGTATGCAGACTAATTTTGGTCCAATTTTCATAATCGGACGTTGCGTAAATTTTCCAGGAGAGCGTTTGACCCACAACCCATGACGTCATCAAACTTTGCTTTTATATATACAGAAGGAAATATCGGGTTTGTAAAATAGAGTGGCAGTCAGTGTAAATCTCCCCCCAAAAAAACCCCGGTTGTAAAAAAGTCCCCGCCAAGAAAACATTAAACTGTTTCCAGCAAAAAAGAGCGCATTCATCCTAAATTCCAAAACCCTCAGCCATAAAAGTTATGACATCTAGTTTACCCTGCAAGTTTGTGCCAAACTACCCGTTTTCCCTGTTTTCTTCCTTCATCACGCCTATCTCCGCTGAAATCTACCCCCACTTCCAACTTCTCATCAGTGTGGTTAGTTCCTTCAAATCATTTTTATTCCTGCTATTCGAGAAGCTTTGTAAAGTGACATCTCAATAATTCAAATGATTTTTTAATCCAGGAAAAAAGCAAAGGATCAAATAATACAACATCAGAATAAGGTAAAAGTTGGAGGGTGGCATTATGCATCAACATGCCGCAGGAAGCTAATCTAGCTGCTCTGGCAGCTAGTTTAGTAGAAGTAGGTGTGACTAGAGCCGCTATATAAACAGGCCGACGCATCAAGCTTGAGTTCGACCACTTTGGATCCATTCAATAACTTTCACTTTCAATTTTTCATTGTTGCGGAGTTAGGGTTACCAGAGTAAAGTTTCGTACATTGCCAAGTTTGGCCAAATGCACGTGCCGCTAATCATTGCTCATGATGAAAATTACCAAAACGCGATACTTGGCAGAAAAGACAACCATTCATGAACTGCCTGAAGAAACATAACACGCGCTGGATCCAAAGTGGTGAAACTTAATCTTGATGCGTCGGCTCGTCTATATAGGGGCCTTAGGTGTGACGTCATATGAATTTCGTGTAGTAGATATAGAGCCTCCATATAGACAGGCCGTCGCATCAAGATTAAGTTCGACCACTTTGGATAGAATTCATTTACTTCTACTTTTTCATTGTTGCGGAACTAGGGTTGCCAGAGCAAAGTTTCGGGACAATGGCAAACTTTGCCAAATTCACTTTTTTTTTATTACTTTTCTGTTTTTTCTTCCAGAAGCCATCAGCTGCGACATACATGAGGACTGCGTACTATGCGCCTTGCCTCCTGACAAGCACAGGACATATTTACGGCATGGAGAGGTTGAAATAACATCCATGGGCTTGGCGGGACTCGAACCCGCGACCAACTGCTTACGAGGAGAATACTCTACCTCTAGGCCACCGTGGCCCCCGATCCTGCGAATAGAAACTTTTTGATGTGTCGGCTCGTCTATATACACTGAAAAAAAAAGTATTTTTTTTTCTGTATAATACTGGCAGCACAGGTTCCAGTTTAAAACTAAAATGCACAGTAATAATCTGAAACTAGCAATTTTACAGTTTACTTCTATAAAATTAGCTGCATTATGCTGTGAAAACTTCTGTTTTTTACAGTGTAGCGGCCTTCGTTACAGTATTCCGTCAAACGGAACTACGTTATACTAGACAGCAACTTAACTTGACCCTGAACGTCACTACGGGCGGAGCCAATAAGAGCTCACAAGCAGTCAGCGATCTCCTCTTATTCGCCAAGTAGGCTGTGACGTTTTATCCAACTCGTTTTTCATAGGCTGACGTCACGATGTTTTTTTGTCAAGAAGCCTTGCAGTGTGGTATAGATGTTCATCATACCTCGCTGACTGTGTCGCTTTTATTGCTGACGGAAGGCATTTTTTCCACATGAACTAGAGTTCAGAGAGGGACAATTATCTATTATGTATCGTTTTAAAGGGACTAGTTTGTGATTAGGTATTGCTACAGTTTTTGTTTTCTCCTTATCATTACAGTTAAGTTACAGTGTAGTTGCCAAACCGTAGAAATATGACCATTTTCTGTGGAAACATTCTTATTCATGCTCTCATTAGAACTTATGTTGCATTTTAGACCTTTAATAGGCTTGTTCGCTTATGCGTCTCTCTCACTTATGCGCCTTTTTCTGTTGGTCCCTTGGGCCTGCGCATAAGTGAGAGTTCACTGCATTATCCTGTGAATAATAAAGTTAGCTGCATTATGCTGTGAATACATTTGTTTTGTACAGTGTAGCGGCCTTCGTTACAGTATTCCGTCAAACGGAGCTGCGTTAAGCCCTGGTTTCCTAGGAGTGAAATCGTCGTTCTCTGGCGAGGCGACGGTCGCCGCCTTCTTCTGCGCATGCGCCTGAGCCGCAGATTGACGTCGCTTCACGCCACGCTCCAATCAAACTGGTTCTGATTCCAGCGTGCAGTCGTGCCCGGCGTCGGCGACGATTGTCGCGTCCTAGGAAACCAAGGCTTTAGATGTTCGTCATACCTCGCTGACTGAGTCCAGGTGAAAGAGCGCCTCCGAGTTGGCGGCGTTCTGCGCCCTTGGCGAGGGATCCCGGCGCCTCAGGTCGTAGACCGCCACCGCGCCCCCGCGCAGCCCCAGGGCCAGCAGGTACGGGCGGGACGGATGGAACTCCAGGCAACGGACGGCCGACGGACATCCGTACGTCCGTTCCGGGTGCGACGGACCCTTCAGGCTGAACACGCAGGCGCGGCCACGCTCGAAGGTCAGCCCGAGGTCATCTGCGGGGATCAGACACAGCAGTTGAATGCGATAGAAATTGAAGAAAATAAATACCTTTGTGCGATAGATGGGAAGTTTAAATCCAACGTTAACGATGCACAAATATACAGGTATACTGCAGACACGTGTTTTGGAGCTACAAGGAGCCCCTTTTTCAATGCAAGAAGTGTGAGCTTTAGGATGAAGAATCATCCGATAAAAGCGAATCCGATAAAGCCGATAAAAGTTTTAATCGGATGGTTCTTCATCCTAAAGCTCACACTTCTTGCATTGAAAAAGGGGCTCCTTGTAGCCCCGAAACACGTGTCTGCAGTATACCTGTATATTTGTGCATCGTTAACGTTGGATTTAAACTTCACGATGGAAATTGCCTTGAATCTATGTTCAATCATTCTCACAGAAACAGTCATTTTCATGTCCTTGTTATAATTTGCGAATATTTTCTCACTTATACATAATTTTAGGGATTAAAATATTTTTTGAAATTGAGCTTGACAACATAATAAAGTGTATATTTTATTTAAAATATATTTTATATAAGTCTAAAGTATCAAAACGTCACTCCCTCACCTGTCCCTACTGTTAGAAAAAAATTAACAAAAATTATTTTTAAGCAAACAATTAATTAAGTCTACATTTTTGCGCTTTTAATTTCAAAATATTGAATGAGTTAAGTAAACAAAACCAGCCAAAACGAAACTTCCATTAAAAATTAGTTCACTCAAGCGTTATTAAGTTAGTCCCCAGTGGGTAGCGTCATTTCCTCAAACTTGTAAGTTTCCCTCTCAAAATCGCAATAAAATACTTTTTTTAAGAAAAAAGTTTGGTAATTTACAATTGGCAATTCATAAGAATATTGCAGCATATTTCTGTCTAAAAAGTTGCTGAAAATTTCTTCATGAAATCAATACCTGAAAGCATTATATCAGGTGAGGTTCTTTTCTTGCCTCACCTCTGTTTTACAGTTCCGTAAAATAAAATAATGCAAAAAAAAGAATAATCATGTGTCACTTCCTTGTCTAGAAATACTATATATACAGGGGTTGGACAAAAATGTGGAAACACCTTTAAAAAGACACGTTTCCTTGTCTAATATGGTGTAGGAAACCCGTTGGCATTCAAAACAGCTTGCAGTCTTCTCGGAATGGATAAATACAGTTCCTGTATGTCTGCCAAGGGAATATTGTACCATTTTTTATGTAAAACGGTGGCAAGTTCAGGTAACGATGTTTTCGGTGAATAACGAGAACGCACTTTCCGCTCCATTGTAGACCACAAATGTTAGATAATATTCAGGTCTGGAGACTGTGGTGGCCAGGGGAGATGTGATAAATCATCGTCGTGCTCAGAAAACCTGTCCTGGACAATAAAAGCTGCGTGAACAGTAGTTCTGTCACTTTGTAAGACACGATCACCATTGAGGACTAAAATTTGAGCCATGGGATGGACTTGATCAGCCAAAATGTTCACATAAGTCTTGGCAGTCATGTGCCTTGACAGAGTTATCATGGGGCCAGAAGAGAATTACGATATGGCTGCCGAAACCATCACAGAAGCCCCGCCATATTTCACTCTTGGCAATAAGGAGTTCGTATTACAGACTTGAGATGGCGTTCTCTAGACGTAAACTCTGCCAGAAGTGGGAAACAATGTGAAAGAAGACTCATCAGACCATATCACCTTCTTCCACTACGCTATAGTCCATGCTTTATGACTTAAACACCACTTTTTCCTGTTTCGGGCATTAGCATCCTTGATGAATTAATTTTCAATAGCAGCACAGCCAGCAATTCCCTCTTTATGAAGCTTTCTTCTAATTGTTTCGGTACTCACAGGGTTTGATAACATGACATTCATTTCAGGAGTAACTTTTGCAGCTGTGATCTTCTTTTTTTTTTGTCACAATTGCCCTCAATGATTGTCTGTCACGATCACTAAGCACACAGTTTCGTCCACGCTGTGATTTAGCCTATGATGTTTTTCTGCATTTCAAATATGTGGAATAAATCTTCGATACAGTACCTCTTGAAACACTAAACACTTTGGCTACTTTGCTTGCGGAAGCACCTACCATACGTGCTCCACCAATTCACCCACTTTCGAAGTCTGTAAGCTCTGACATAATGCAATGTCAAGCTCACATAACAGTGCTCCGACAACGACTGAACTGTTCAACATATTTACGAAGTTGTATAAGTAGCCTCATTAGACGAGAACGCTAGTGCCACTTACATATTTCATTGAAATCAATCATTGTTTTCAAACATGCATTTCACTAGGTGTTTCCATATTTTTGTCCAACCCCTGTATATCAGTTAGGTCTCATTACTAGAATTTAATTTCATGGAATTCATCATTTCCTCACTAGGGAGGGAATGGTGAATTCCTTTCTGTAAGAAAAGAATTCATCAAAAGAGGGATGAATTCTTTTCTGTATTTTTGAGAATATCCTTTTCCTAAAATCAATTAGAATTTTGCGAAAATAATGCAGTGACCTCAGCTTTTTGAATCACGTTTGTTCTAAACAGTTTTGATTCAATGAAGCTGGGATATTGTTCTGCTTTTGGGCGATTTGATTCATTAAAGCAGCTGATTCCACTAACAACTGATTCAATTAACCGGAGTCCACTGTATTTGCCATAAAAGTTTCCAGATTTTTCAACGATTCACAAAGATATAGGGTAAAAGCACCAGTAGTCGGCCATTTAAGAGAACTTTTGTTGATCTTGGCTAACCTAGAACTTTCAGCTATAAATACACCAACAAAAACAAGGTAAAACTTTAGAATGAACCTTTCTGATAGTGAATCACCTACTTGTTTCAGAAATTAAAAAAAAAAATGTTAAAATCCAAGCTGTTGTCATCACTAGTAAATGCTCCAGTAGTCGGCCACAGAATCATTTTAGCTGAAAAATAGGCAGAATGGCAATCTTGGATGACGGACACACAATTCAAAATGAAATGACTCATTACTAATTCAAAAAAAGTACCCAAACCTTAACTGCCATTGGTTGATGATTGAGGATAGGTACATGAATGTGTGAATGCGTCATTTCTGATTTTGAATTAAAAATGCACTATTTATGAGGAGTGTTATGTCATGTCATTGTGGCCGACTACTGGAGACTGGCCGACTACTGGAGCACTTACCCTAGTTAATTGAATCAGCCGCTTCTATGAATCAAACCGTCAACAACGGAACAATATCCAGCTTCATTGAATCAGCCCCTTAACTGAATCAAAACTCTGCAGGGCCAACGTGATTCACATAAGCGACGGTCACCGTATCTAGGTCATTCCAGCAAAAAATTGTACAAATCATGTCTGAAACTCTTTACTTAAGATTATCAATTTAAATAATTTCCACCAACTAATCATTTTTTTTATTGAGTTTCCATTTATTTGTGTATAATGAAGTGTAAATAACTAGTACATGACTCATTTATGAAAGGATTTTAAATATTTTGATCACTTTGTGTAACAGAGTGGACAAATCCGCCTTTAAAAATATCTTCATAATCACAGAGAAAAATTAGAATCACAGAACAAGCATAAAGTGGAATAAACAGCCTAAAATTGTAAGTCTGACTGCAATTTCAAGAAAATATATTTCTTTTTCATCATTAATACGGCTGTAACAGAGTGGACATGCAACAGTTCAAATTAACTATCATAAGAAGAGAATGAGGCTCACCCTGGTTGTTGACTACATCATTGAATGTAGCAAGCTAATCATGGCAGTTATGCTACTTATAATTTTAAAAATATATATCAGATTGAATGCAATTGTTTATTTTATTTCCAAAAGGCTCGTAGCAGAGTGGACAATTCGAAACATAGAAAATCTAGGGACATGGATAAATAATAGTCTGCAGAAATATATCTGCAGAAATATTGTCAGATGCATCTTTTGTGCAGTGCAGTGTCATTTATTTTGTTTTTACATTTCAGTTTAATTTTAAATCACATTTAAAAGTCTAGCAATTTGAAGCTGGGACACATCATTTTCTCCTTCTTCTGACAAAGAATTTATTTATTTATTTTTTTTTATGTGTCCTTTCTAAATCGATTATACCTGAACAATTGATACTTGATGGCACAAAATTAAATGAAGAACCAATAAAAAAAACACTAAATGGATGATAATTATTAAAATTGGTTAAAAAAATTCCGAAGTCTCGGGACTGATTTGTACCATTTTCGTTGGAATGACTCATTTACTTACAGCTCAAGCATTTCGTTTTCAAGCAGCTCATTACCTTCCCCTTCCGCGTCGTCCCTTTCCCGGTCCCCGTAGGCGACCGCGAAGAGATCCGGGTACCGCGGGTTCCAGCAGAGTCCGGTGACGGCCATCCCCCGGACGGTCCGGCAGCCCACGTTCCACAGGGGCAGCAGAGAACCGGAGTCCGGACGGAACGCGTCGTTCGGGTTGTCGTAGTACGTGAAATCTGTGGAGACACAACGACTTCTTTACAACACTCGAACGGGTTTGTTCAAGTGACGAGATTAGTCTTACTGTTCTCCTGGGAAAATTTCGCGTTGAATGGTACTTCGTTCGATTCTCTACTCCCAGCGGTTTTTTTTAGGAGTTCACGCTTTAGATAGACAGACAGACGCGAACAGATTTTAATAGTATAGAATATATAAATTTAAGAAATCTAGCGTGGACCCCACACTACTTCCTTTTACTTTAAAATTTCATAATCGATGCCTCAAATGCTGAAATAGTGGGCCTTAGAATAAGCAAGATAACATTTCAACATTTATACACACCCAGTTTATCTCAAATCAAAATGTTTTGCTATGCTTTGCATCTTCTAAATATCTGCAATTTCAACATCATTCTGTGTGGCTAGTTCGCAAAATATCGTCAATAGCGCCAAATTTAACTCGAATTCGAAAATTCATTTTTATCGCCAAGTTGGCCTCAAAAACTTGGCGTCCGAAGGTTTGACGGTATATCGCCAAATGGTCGTGCCAAATCATACCACCTAAGACTGCATCGGAATGAACACCGATTTACATCGAAAAAGGGGAAGAAGACTCTCTTCGGAACATTCGAATGCAGCAAAACAAGGGGAGGTGCAATGTACAACTAGACACCCCTCAGAGCCTACATGACAAACTAGAATCATCTACTGCGTACCGCTTTTGAGTCATACGAGATGCGTACAACGTACGTACACACATTAAATGACATACGTATATATAGAAGTCACGAGAAAACTCGTGATAAATTACTCAAGTCGAAAAAACTATTCAACATTCATTCGGTGGTGAGCAAAACAGAAATTAAGATCGAAACTTGAGTGAAATTTTTTTCGCGATTACAATACATCCTTTAATAAATATTTTTTTGTATGCGGTCCCTATCTACCATATAAAAACAGATTTGAGTGTATAAGACAAACGCCTCCTAAATACTAAATGCCTCGTATCAGGGAGTCTAAAAGGAGGTCCTTTTACTCCCTGCCTAGTACATTTGCTTCGCTACCGTCGAGATGGGTTCCATTTTAAACGCCACCTTGCGGCAATCCGATAATGCCGTTGTTATTTTTTGATTGGTTAATTTTTAAATTTAAATTCAGAAATGAACCAATCGTTCATTTTTCGAAGAGCTCCGGTAGATGGCAGTATATCGTGAACCAAGGGCATTTTGCAGCTATTGGCGATGGATCCAAACAATATCCGAATTAAATTTTTTGATTGGTTGATTTTTAAATTTAAATTTAGGCATGAACCAAGCGTTCATTTCTCTTTCTCGAAGAACTCCGGTAGATGGCAGTGTATCGTGAACCAAGGACGAAATTTTGCTCTGTGCTAAAAACCAGGAAGTTGCAGGCATTTAGTATTTAGGAGGCGTTGATAAGACACGATAGATAGAAAGGGACTGCCTTAAAATTTTTCTTTTTTACATTTACTACTCCTCACATTACTACTCCTCAATTACTACTCCTCACATGATTAGAGGACCTTTTTAGCCTACTTTCCCGTTAAAAATAAAAGAAAGACAAAAAAAGTATTAAAAGTAGCTTAATGCATCTAAAAAATATTGCCAAGTCCAAAAAATATCGCCAAGTTAAAAAAATAAAGAGGTAAAATGAATATCGAAAAATTAAAAATTTGAAAGTAGGGTATTGAGATGGGGAATTTGTGTGTCGGTCGGTCTATCGGTCGGTCTGTCGGTCGGTCGGTCTGTCTGTCCCCCCCCCCCCAATAACTTTTGAATGAACGTTCCGATTTGGACAAACTTTTTTTGTTGGAAAGATCTCGGCGAGTACAGCTCATTCCCATATTTGATTTTTTGATTTGAACAATTTTTGGTTCAACTTTGAGCCGTTCAAACAACCGGTCCCGCGATACTAACTTTTGAATGAACAGTCCGATTTGAACAAACTTTTTTTGTTCGAAAGATCTTTTCAAGGATACTTCATTCCCGTATCTACATTTTCGATGTGAACAATTTTTCGTTCAACATTGAACCGTTCAAACAAGCTGTCACCCCTAATAACTTTTGAGTGAACAGTCCGATTTCAACATTTTTTTTTTCGAAGCATGTTGGCAAGGATACGTATTTAAATTTTAAATTTGAACATTTTTGGTTTAACATTGAACTGTTCAAGCAACCTTTCCCCACCTAATAACTTTTAAGTGAACGGTCCTAATTGAATAAACTTTTTTTTTGTTCGAAAGATCTTATCAAGAATACTTCATTCCCGTATCTACATTTTCGATTTGAACGATTTTTCGTTCAACATTGAACCGTTCAAACAAGCTCTCACACCTAATAACTTTTGAATGCACAGTCCGATTTAAACAAACTTTTTTTTGTTCAAAAGGTCTCGGCAAGGATGCTTCATTACCGTATTTAAATTTTCAATTTGAACATTTTTTTTGTTCAACATTGAACCGTTCAAACAACCTTTCCCCACATAATAACTTTTAAGTGAACCGTCCGAATTGAATAAACTTTTTTTTGTTCGAAAGATCTCGGAGAGGCTCATTCCTATATATCACTTTTCAATTTGAACCGTTTTTCGTTCAATGATGAACCGTTCAGAAAAAATTTTAACATGAGCGCCTACTGGGAAATTTAAATTGAATGTTGATTCTGAACTTAAAGGCGGATTTCCTTCAAACTAACTTTGTAAGAAAACGGTTTTGATAAAAAATGTATGTTAAGTACTTTTCTGAAAAATCTTCTGTGAGGACTCTGATTCCGACTCCGACTCCGCAAACATGGCGGAAATGCATGCTCAGAAAAAAAATGACTGACTGGGCAGACGATTTTTTGTTTATTTATTCATTTTTTTGTTTAATTAATTATTATTATTTTTATTTATTTATTTATTTTTTTGGCAGACGATTTTTTTTTTGATTACAAAAATTGTTCATTCACTAGAGCAATTTATTCTTTATTTATATTTAACAACTGGCAACGGATTAAAAATAAAATTCGAGATATTTGATTAACGAACGAGGTTTTTTTTCTTTCTTTGATAAAATGTGTTTTGATGTTCTTTGTACTTTTATTTTATTTATTATTTTTTTTCTTTTGAAAACGATTGTGAAATTTTTCTACGGAAGAACTATAACAGTTACATTCTTTAAAAGGTGCGACAAAACTTTATTTACTCGTTTAGTTACTTTTTACGTGTCCATTTCATCTGATGAGAGGGGTATATTTTGCTTTTAGAAATCAGCTTTAAGTGCTTTAAAGGTATGTTTGACATAGTTTTCAGTTTCAGATATTCAAGAGAATATTGATTAGATGCTAGAATGCCGATGTCGATGTACGGGAAAGTAGGCTCGTTTAGTTCTTGACAGAACTTCTTGTTTAATTTGACCATTCGCCTGTCTCCAACGGCTTAGAAATTTATGGTTTGACTACAATTACTCAATTTTTTTAAAAAGTGCAGATACGACTTTTGTGCTTATCACGACGGAATAGCTGTACTCTGTGCTTCTGCAGTTGAGCTCAAACTGAGATAAAACTCTCGAAAGTTTTGCGCCACCATGTATTTGATTTCGGTGATACTTTTCCAGAATTTCTTTAAAAATATTTCTTTTCTCAAATTAAAATACGGGGTGGCCCAGAAGTCACTTTACATTTTGAAAATTAAATAACTTTTTTTTCTATTAATATATTTCTTTTTCTCTTTTCAGAATTAAAAAATATATTCCCTGGAAATTTTTGGCATGGATAAGTTTACAACAGAACAACGAGTGAAGATAATTGAATTTTACTTTCAAAATGGACGGTCAATTGTTGCTACGCAGAGATCGTATATGCGCCATTTTAATGTTCGACATCCTCCTGGTAGGCCTGCAATAAGGAACTTAGTGACGCGTATGCAAATAAGCCCCGAACTATTCAAGAACTTAAGGCAAACATACGACAGGAAATTCTTTCCCTACAACCTCAGACGTTAAGAAGTGTCATGGAGAATAGCTTAGAAAGAGCTCGACTTTGTGAAGACGAGAATGGAGGCTATTTAAGAGCCATTATCTTTCGTCACTGTCAGAACTAACTTAGACACTCTAAGCTTTGTAATAAAAAATCTGGTATGGACCCCACACTACTTCCTTTTACGTGTAAATTTCTTAGTAGTTGCCTTATGTGTTAAAAAAAGTGCTTGGAGTGAGCAAGGTAACAATTCAAATATTTACTCCCCAATCTGCCACAAAACAATGCAAACAATATTTTACAATCGTTAATTTTCTAAATATTGCTGATTTTAATATCATTCAGTGAATTTTTTTGCAAAATAGCGCCAATAGCGCCAAGTTGAACCCAAATTCAAAAAATAATTTTTTCACCAAATTTGGCGCCAACTTGGCGATATGTCGCCAAGTTGGCGTAAAACACTTGGCGACCAAAAGCTTGGTGACATATCGCCAAATGGTCGCGCCAATTCATATCACTTGAGTCTGCATTGAAATTTACACTGATTTACCCCAAAAAAGGGGTAAAACACCCCCTTGGGAACATTCAAATGCAACCACAAGGGGAGGTGCACAACTAGACCATCCTCAGAGACTACATACCAACCTAGAAGCTTCAACGGCATATAGTTTTTGAGTTATGCGAGCCACATACGCACATACATCCGCACATACGTACATACAGACGTCACGAGAAAACTCGTCGTAATTAACTCGGGGGTGGTTGAAAAGGATTTTTCGGCTGCTTATATGTTGGTAGGTACATATGCACGTGCTGACAGGTCGAAAAAACTACTGAACATTCATTCGGGGGTGAGCAAAATCAAAATTTAGACTCAAATTTGAGTGATTTTTTTTTTTCGCGATCACAATACTTCCTTTACTACGTAAAAGGAAGTAAAAATAATTAATTAAATACAGTTATTTAAGAAAAAGTTTTTTTATTTTCAAAATGTAAAGTAAAGTGACTTCTGGGCCACCCTGTATAATATGTATTTATTCAAAGCAGGAGATCTATGTATTTATTCAAAGCAAGAGAATTCATTAAAAAAAAACTTTCTCTCAACTGTGAGGATTATTCATTACAGTTTCTTAATGAAAGTATACTTTAAAGAATAATTTTTGAAAAATATTTTTTCGGCCGATCAATCTGCCCGATTTTGCCGATTATTAATAATCGGCAAAGTGGCCGATTAATCGGTGCATCCCTATTCAGAACCATTATGAATTCGACGCAGCAATATTTTTGTTATTATATTACATGTAACAGCTTACGGAAAAGAGAAAAGCAGCAATGTACATATACCTAAATTAGCTTCAGACATGTTTTGATCCAGCATTCTCTCGCATAGTCTAAGATAACGTCGATTTGAATCCTGAAACTAGAAGATCGACTTTGATTTGAATTTTCAGATTTAATTAAATGACTCAAAAGATTCTTTATATGTTATTTATAAAATAGGTTCTTTATAAAAAAATAAGTTCTTTAAAGTAAAAGCTATTTTTAATACACTTTTATTAATTTCACATGTGGGTTTGTATGTATGTATGTATGCATGTAACTCTGAAATAAAAGGTAAAATGCACGTTCTTCGCAAATACAAAATAAAATATTTTTTACTGTTACTGTATTATATAAACTATATCACTTATACTATAAGTTGATGTATTATTATAAGTGCATCTAAAAGCGTATTTTTTAGTTTATAAAACAAATTTAAAGATTATTTACAGTGCATAAAAGTATAAAATGTCAACCAAATACCTAAAACGAGCCATTAAACGCTGTATTAAAACCATTAAATTTGCCACAAACTAAATTAAACAGTACCTTTTTTTTTCAAATGGGGCTGCAGTAGAGGCACATCCTTTTGCAGACCTAGTGCGATCCCCCAGTTAAGCATCCATTCTTTCACGTAGCACCAGAATCGGCGGAATGCCATTACCACGAGAATTTTGATGCCCAGTTGGCGCCAGATGGAGGCACCTGGGCTCTTTTTGATGCGAAAGAGCACTAGGATTTAATTTTGCCTAGGGATATTCAAAGCCAAACGAATACCCCAAGGGATCTTTTACATGCCGCATAATCATACGACATGGGCGCCGAGGATTTTTCGCATTAATCAGTACTAAAGCCTTTAAACCGTAAAATAATCCACCAGACAAATGTATTAAATTATTTTTTAAAAAACATTGAAAGCACCGGTAAAAGAAAAAATAATAAAAAAAATTCAACATTTAAATCTCAATTAAAGTGCAAAATTGAATTATTTTGCACCTCAATTGAGATTTTAACGTCAACCTACCAAACAAATCAAGAAGGACCAAAAATCCTTAAAATATCTATTAAAATGTAAAATTAAAGCAATTTCAAGGAGCACGGGCCAAAATTTCTAGTTCTCAATAGTTTAGCACTGAACGTAAAGGGAAATCCACACGCAATGGAAAATCCGAAGGAGTGCCTCGAGGAAATCCTCTATGTGTGTATATTGAATTCTGTTCAAATATTCCCGCGGATCTCCGGACGAGGTTTTCCTCAAGGAATTAATTGAGATTGTCCTCGAGGAATTGATTGAGATTGTCCTCAAGGAATTGATTCAGATTGTCCTCAAGGAAAGCCTTCGGATTATCCGAAGCGTGTGAACTGCACTTAACCCTACACTGCATAATTTTTTGCTTTTTAAAAATTATATAAGTGCTTTTCAATGTAATAAGAAATCACGGGAAAGTATTTTTAAAAATTTAATTTTGAGGATAGATGGTTATATTTGCTTAAAATACTTGCTTTTTACGCTGAAGTTGCCTTACGACTACATTTTGCTGGTCATAAGGAAAAATAGTTCATGTATCCAATTGGCAAAGGGTTAAGTACATACCATAGGCGCCAATTTCATAATTTTCCCAGCATCATTGAAATTGCATTATTGCACTTACCACTATGGGTTTGCGTCCCACAAACTTGGCTAATTTCTTTCGAGCAAGCGGGATCCATGCATAGGGGTCCATCTTTCTCAGACCTTCCTAAACAAGAGAATAAATGTCAGAAGAGAAAATGTATGGACGTTTTTCTTTCTCTGTTAAGCTCAAATCTAGAATATTTATTGCAATAAAAAATAGGTTTTATAAATTTTCCACGTTTTTAAAACGGACTAAAAATTTCGAAATGATTTCTCTAAGCCACACGCAGCTTTAAATCCCCATGGAGCAGAGTTTCCCAAAGAGTGGTCCGCGGACACCCCGGGGGTCCAAGGTGCTACCCTGCTAAAACATGAAAAAATAATTGAAATTGAAGGACGAGTAACAATATCTTAATTCAAAAGGAATCAAGCACATTTCAAGGCGCAAGTGAAAAGGGTTATATGCATGGACGTCATTTCAAGTTTTTCCGGGGGGGGGGGGGGGGGCAAAAGGTCCAAACACAATGCAATTTCATCGGAAAACATAAAAAACCACGCCCACTTATATGTAAATGCATTGATTTCCAAAAGCAGGGGCAATTGACCCCCTGCCCCCCCCCCCCCTAAATGACGGGCCTGATGATATGTGACATTTGAATTTCGCCGATTTACACAAATTCAAATGAGTGTGTGTTCCATTGTGTAAACTCACAAACACGATGGAAGGAGCAAGGGAATAGAGGTGATATGCGACAATTTTTTTAATTTCTATGAAAAGCTTTCAAAAAAAATGAATAACCTTATCACCTTCATCCATGGTAAAAAATAAGTTTTTCAAAAATTATCGCATATCACCTTTATCCACTTGCCCATTCAGTTATAAAGAACAAAAAATTCTAGTTTACGAACAAGCAGGGCGCAGCCAACTCCCCCCCCCCCCCCCCAGAACCTTCGATTGTGACGCATATTTCTGATCCTAAAATACTATTTTGTGCGGTATATTCTATTGGGAGATGGACGGTATGTCATGTGTGACATTCTTTTTCTGAAACCCACTGCGGAATGGAACTTTCTGATCGCCTGACCTAAGTTCGGACTTGAAGCTGAATGTTGCAGTTGCACCCGACAAGCGATATTTAGCTTTTTTTTTTAATTTAAAAATCTGGTATGGACCCCACACTACTTCCTTTCACGTGTAAATTTCTTAGTAGTTGCCCTAAGTGTTGAAAAAAGTGCTTGGAGTGAGCAAGGTAACAATTCAAATATTTACTCCCCTAATCTGCCAAAAAACAATGCATAATGTTTTACAATGGTTAATTTTCTAAATATTGCTGATTTTAATATCATTCAGTGAACTTTTCGCAAAATATCGCCAGTAGCGCCAAGTTGAACCCAAATTCATAAAATATTTTTTTCGCCAAACTTGTCGCCAACTTGGCGTCAAACACTTGGCGACCAAAAGCTTGGCGACATATCGCCAAGTGGTCGCGCCAATTCATATCACTTGAGTCTGCATTGAAATCAACCCTGATTTACCCCAAAAAAGGGGTAAAACACCCCCTTGGGAACATTCGAATGCAACCAAAAGGGCAGGTGCACAACTAGACCATCCTCAGAGCCTACATACCAAGCTAGAAGCTTCTACGGCATATGGTTTTTGAGTTATGCGAGGCACATACATACATACCTACATACACATACACACGTCATCACGAGAAAACTCGTCGCAATTAAGTCGGGGGTGGTTGGAAAGGATTTTTCGGCTGCTTATATGTTGGTAGGTACATATGCACGTGCTGACAGGTCGAAAAAACGACTGAACATTCATTCGGGGGTGAGCAAAATCAAAATTTAGACTCAAATTTGAGTGATTTTTTTTTCGCGATCACAATACTTCCTTTACTACGTAAAAGGAAGTAAAAAATAGTGTTGGATTCTCTTATCTTTTAAAAGTCAATGTGAGGAAGAGATATAAGTTAACAAGCTGCACTTTTATTCATTTTATGCTCACAAAACAAACGTGTACACCTTTTGGGGAAAACATTTTAATGCATCAAATCAAGTTTTTTTCTTTTTTTCTTTTAACGCGCGGGGGAGGGAGGGGGGTCCACGAAGTAAGTAAACATTGAGGAGCGGGTCCGCGGAGGTATGGACTAGGGGAAATACTGGGGGTTGAACGAAGGGGATTCGTGCGAAGGTCTGATTCAGAACTTCGCACCAATTGTCCGGGAAATTCGTAATTGGGAATAGCTGTCAAAATGAATGTGTGATTAAAAGGAAAGAAACTAGCGTGCGAGCAAAAGTTAATAAGTTGCATTAAAATTTCACTGACAATTTTATTGCTCTACATATTAATGTTATTTTAAGTTTTCTCGCACTATTAAGATTCTTTACACCTCTCATGGTTTACGTAGGGCTCACACCCTCCACGTTTTTCCTTTTAATCATACAAATATTTTGTGACAGTGATTAAAAATAACTACGAATATTGGGAATTAAAGAGTTATTTTATGCAATACACCGCACAACTC
This sequence comes from Uloborus plumipes, assembly GCA_038373865.1. Lineage (NCBI taxonomy): Eukaryota > Metazoa > Arthropoda > Arachnida > Araneae > Uloboridae > Uloborus > Uloborus plumipes. Next base: position 31,756 of record JAXGGA010013936.1, read on the forward strand.
GTTTATTCCACCCGTGGACTGCAGTTTCGTGCTTTTTAGCACTCGTCAGCATGGCATAGGAAATAAACAAGTTGGAGGCAGAAATCCTCTTATGGAAGCAAAGAGAGCCAACAAACACTGGTAGCCTATGTGAAATTAGAACACCAACGAGCGACCGCACCTGTTACGGTGCACAACTCGAAAGGAGTCAAAATAAAAAATAAAAAAAAAAAAAAACCCGTTCATAAGGTCGTAAATACATTTCTGCTCTCTACTAGAAAATGTTCAATACAAAAATGAATAATCCTATTTCGCTGAAATTTACTTATCGCGATAGTGTCTGGAACGGATCAATCGCTGTAAACGAGGGTTGACTTGATGTCCTCTTGCTGTCTTATACTATTGTAACGAGTCCGTAGCACCTTCAACTTTCTTAAATGATCTCATTCCACTTTTGAGGAAGTAACTATAAATTTCAGGAACCAATTGCTAAACATCCAGCAATTATGTAGCAAACTGTACTCTCAACAGTAACTCAGCACCACGTATCTAACGTGAACAGTAATTAAGAAAATTACAAAAGCAAAACAACCATTCGCCCGAGCGAATAAAACCAGTCTCCCAGACATCAAATCTGAAAAGAACTATGTTCAAGGCAGTTGGACAGCTATTTCTACTCGGAAGGAAATTTCTACAACATTCTAGCAAAATCCGGAGTGCTCGATTCATTCACAAACTTAAATAATCCATTCAAGAAAATTCTAGTGATAAAAAGAAAAACCCACTCCGGGCGAAAATGTCTTCATGCTTATTAAATGTAGAGGAAGTGCAAAAACTACAAAATGTTACGGGGTCGGTATACCAATGGTAGAAGTGATATCTTCAGATACTTTTGCAACATGTCGCCAGATAAAACCAAAACTAGTGAAATGGTGCAAGGCAAGAAAAACAACAACTATTTACCAGATTTGTAACACTATTTTTGAACTTCGTTTTCTTGTCGTCAAGTGGAAAAGCGCCCTTATTACTCACCTCTTTTTCCTTGTAAGTGTCGACAAACTCGGCCTTGGAGAAATTGGCGGCAAACGTCAAAATGGGGAACAGCGAAGAGTCCGTCTGGGTGCTTCGCTCCTGGAAAGAACGTACAAGGTACAGATTAAAAACAAAAACAATTTAAGATTTATACAAAATCCTTCCTTAACCTCTTCCCGGCTTTTCCCGAGCTGGACTCGGGTAAGCGAAATGTTCCATTCTGGCTCATCCCGAGTGTAGCTCGGGCACGTGAAAATTAACACTGCACAACCAGTCTTTCCCAAATTATTTCACATGTCCCTTTTATAGTTTCGGATGCTTTTATTTACTATTGTTGCTACTAGATAACATAACTATAGTATTTTGAGCTGTAGATTTAAGATAAGAGTAGGTGCCGAATCCAAAGTATAATGATTTCTGCCATACAAAAAGCCAACTTTACAGGTAAATACTCATTTATTTAAATAGATATTTTTACATTTATTTTTAGGAAATGTTGCATGCGAATGATGCTATTATGTTTAAAAAGATATGTATGTATGAAAATAAGCATAAAAAAATTGACATTTTTTGATCCGTAATCCCGAAATTACTCATTTATTTAAATAGATATTTTTACATTTATTTGCAGGAAATGTTGCATGCGAATGATGCTATTATGTTTAAAAAGATATGTATGTATGAAAATAAGCATAAAAAATTGACATTTTTTGATCCGTATAATCCCGAAATAAAATGAGCCTGGAAGGGGTTAATTGAGCAACCACGATTACTCCTTGCTTTCATTTGACCAGTCTTGGTGTTCCTTTCATTTTTCAGGCTATCATGGCGACGAGAATAA
>JAXGGA010013937.1:0-33602 GCA_038373865.1 Uloborus plumipes
CTTTCCGAAAAAACAGTTTCTTTCTCTCATTTTCAACAAACATTCCACAATTAAAATAGACCCTTTTTTCATTAAAAATCTGCTTATCCGATTTTTTAATTATCCGAAAGTGGTTCGGTCCCAATTGTTTCGGATAATTGGAGTTCTAGCTCATTGAAAGTAATGGTCCATTGTCATAACAAGAACATTATCGAGAAAATATGAATATTAGTTAAAAAAAATAATTCACAAGCATAATTAGTTGATTGAAAATTTGTGACAGTAGAACTCCAATTACCCTAACTCCTAGTTTCCGAATCGTTGATAATCTAAATCGCTTACCGAATTTCCGAAACAAAAAAAAAAAAAAAAAAAAAAAAAAAAAAACGAAGACTTACTGCGATTTACAAGATAATAATTCTGTCCGCGCATTATTCACTCCGCAAAACTTGTCAAACAGGTTAATGTAACCGATATATTAAGCAAACAAAAGGTTTTATTTGAAGTACGGTACGCTTACATACTATACTAATGTACCGCACTTGTTAAAGAGTTAAACAAGTAGAAGCGCCTTTTCGTTTGATTAATTAAAAGTTATCTTTCCGTAAAAAGTTTCTTTCTCTCATTTTCAACATACATTCCACAATTAAAATCGACCATTTTTCATAAAAAATCTAATTATCTGATTTTTTAATTATCCGAACGGGTTCGGTCCCAATCAGTTCAAATAATTGGAGTTCTAGTGCATTGAAAATAATGGTCAAAAGTAAAAAACAGCAATGTCAATAAAATATATAAATAAGTTTAAAAAAAAAAACACAAATATAATTAGTCAATTGAAAATTTCTGACAACAGTAGAACTCCAATTATCCAAGCTCCTATCATCTGAATAGAGGATAATCTAAACCTCTTGCAGAATATCCGAAAAAATAAATGAGACGAGAACTTGCTGCGGTTCATTAAATAATGTTTCTGTCCACGTACTATCCGGTCCGCGAAACTAGTCAGAACGGGTAATTTAACCGATATAATTATCGAACAACAACTTTTATTTAAAGTACGGTACGTACATACTATACTATATTGTAAGAACGCTAAACAAGTAAAAGTGCCTTTTCATTTAATTAAGTAAAAGTTCTCTTTCTTTAAGAATAGTTTCTTTCTTCTATTTTTTTCATACATCCAAATATTAAAATAGGTTTTGATCGGAATTACCTAATTACCCGAAGTTTTAATTATGCGAACAGTGTGTGACTCCAGTTAATTCGGACAATTGAAGTTCTAGTGTATTTAAAAGTATGGTCAAACATCATAACAAAAGCATTGACAATTAAACTAGCAATACATTTCGAAAAAATAACACTAATATAATTACTTGATTAAAAATTAGACTAATTAAAACTATTGTCAACTATCAAAACAGACCCCTTACCTTTTCTCTTTCACGATCTATGAGCAGAAGCAAGAGAGATAATAGCGCACGTCCAACGTCGATGAATATCAAGAACCGTTATGTTCAGAATATGAGACCCCCTCAGCTTTTATTGCAATTCCCCAAAATTCCAGTTTTTGCAGAAAAAGAAATTAAATTGAAAACCGTACATGCGCGTCATGAGTTTTTGTGTCTCAACATTTTCGATATTTGCTTTATTTCCCCCACCCTCCCTTTCCCATTGTCTCTTGCGGTTTCCTGTAGGTATGTATACATTAAAAATCTTTCACCTCGAAGTAAGAAGAAAATGGGCGGGGAAGTGTGAAATTAAATTTGTATGTTTTGTGCGGCTTTTGATTTGTTTTGTTGTTTTTGGGAGGAGACACTTCTCCCTACGAATCGTTCTAGCCAGGTGGGATATTAATGTTTAGTTGAACGCTTGGTTCTCGGGAATTCAATAACCAAAGTTTTGTTACTTCCCCCCCCCCCCTTCTTTCTCTCTCTCTCTCTCTCTTTCTCTCTGTGAAGCTTTTTTTTTTTTTTTTTTGCTTTAGATATTTTATTATTTGCTACTGAGTTTTCTTGGACAAAAACGTACATAAAAATTCTTTCTTTCTATAAATAAAATTCAGTGGCGCAAAAGCCCATGGTGGGGGGGGGGGGGCAATGCCTACTGTGCCCATCTCAGTTTACGTTTGGTTGCATCACAGATATTCCGGTTAGGTGGTCAGTCGAAAGCAGAATCCCAGAGTTTAATTCCCAAAAAAGCTTTGCTCACATTTTATCAATCCACTGAAGGGGCGAGCCGGCCATCTTGTCTAGTGGTCAAAGCAGTCTGAATGCGGATGGGGAGGTTCTGGGTTCGCTTCCTGGCTCAGGCATGAATGTACTTTCTCTCTCTTGTCCTTGTTCTTTCTTTGTTTGAATGTGTTGTGATGCGAATGGTTGCCTACCTTATAACCTTAGGGTCGGTCCTAGGGTAGAGTCCTTACGGTCAGGACTGCGGAGTCGGAGGAAACATGGTCGACTCCGACTCCTGCTCTTTTTTCATTATTTATTTTTTTTAAATCCAAATGTAAAGAAGGGAAAACCCTAAACAGAGGTTAAAATATTAAGACCATTTATAAAAGTTTCATTTTTATTCATGGTCGTAGTCAGGACTCACGTTAGGAGGGGTGAAAGCAGAAGTGCAAGTGGAGGCCAAGGAAGTCATTGTGACCTCTCAAAAAGTTCCAATTTTCCCAAGAATTCTCGCAGGTATTTCACATTTATCTTAATTTTCGGAGGTCACTGTGATCTCCCAAATCGGAGGTGGTCGGAGTCGACATGCTCTTCAGCGACTCCGACTCCGATTCTTTTGGCCCAAAATCCGTCCGACTCCGACTCTACTGGCATGTGTTTTTGTATCGTGGAAGTTAGACTTCACAACACATCACGGTACCGTTGGAAAAGTGAAGCAGCTCACCTCGAATTGCCTAGTAGGGTGGAGCGAAAAAAACAAAGTTTTTATTTTCGAATTGTAATAGTGCGGAAAAGTTGCGATTGGTGAAGAGTTACAAAACAAAACAAAAATTTTTGAAATCGGATAATATCTTCCGTTCCCGCAACGAGCCTGAAATTTTGAAAAAGTGAAAATTTTCATGTGTTTTTAGCGATTTTTTAAAATTTTTGTTTTAATGTTTTATTTTAATGCTCTTGGACGGAAAAGTTACGTTTGGTGAAGCCTTCTGAAATTTTGAAAAATATATTGAAATCGAATAATACCTTCTGATCCAGGAACAAGCCAGAAAAACCAAAAAAAAATATATAATTTCAGCTTTTTTTGGGGTGATGAAAAAAAAATTAAAAAAAAATATGTTCTCATTTTTTTTCTTTTTTACCCGGTATCATAGCGTAAAGCCTTTTAAAAAGCACTATATTACTCTTAAACATTAATTCTTTTCTTGATTTTTCAGGTATCTTCTAAACATGCAAAACTACCATTTTTTACAACAATGAAACATTTTCAAATAATCGAAAGTTATAAAATATTTTCCAAAATTTCTGCAATCCAGTACAAAAATCCACTAAATAAAACACCCACTCCTAAAATGAACGCTAATTTTAATCACTAAACTATAAACAATTTTAATACCTAACTAATTATATACAGTTTCTTAATCCCCTTTTGTAGTCTGTGCCTTCTATAATTATGTTACCTAACTTAACTGACTACCCACAGAATCTTTTAACATTAATTTAATTAGAAACTAATTTTAAAATTAAAACTTCTTTAAAGTTAAACCTAGTTAGGTTAGGTAGTGTATAGAATGAGACTGCAAAATGCAATTAAAAATTAAGAAACTTACATTATAATGAGGTAGGTATTAAAATAGTTTATCGTTTTAGGGATAAAAAATATTGTTCATCTTATGAGTGAGTGTTTTGTTCAATGGATTTTTGTACTGAAAAAGTTAAGCAAATTTAATAATTAGGTATGGGTAAAAAATTTTATGTAAATCTTATCTATTATTTTTTGCTTTTTAGTAGCTTTTAGTTTGCTTTAAGGTTATCTTGGTGCCTACAGTAACACAGTCCTAGGCAAAGTGGGGCAAGGTGTAACAAAAATTAAGGATTGGAAAGCATTTGACAAGGAGAGGGCACTACTGCCCCACACACCCCTATTAGCCTTATGCAAAAAATGTTAAAACATGTTATCATGACAATTGAATATTTGAAACACAATTGCAGAGAAACTTGTGCTTAACAGGTTACTATAAGCATCTCGGTGATGATTTTGGAACACATTTCATATGAAAGCCATAAATATAAGGAATGTATTAGTGTAGAAGACAAAACAAATTTTAGATTTTGTTGATTTCTAATTTTTCAAACACAAAATTATTTTAAAATAAATAATTAAATTTAAGTTAAAAAAATTAAAAATACGCTTTTAGAGTTAATCAAACTATAAAGCTTTAAACCATTTCAAATTATAAGTTTACATGCACCTTATAATACATCAACATGTAATATAGTTTAGCCTTTAGTACTAATAATAGCATTCAATAACATCAACATGTAATAATATAGTTTAGCCTTTAGTATTAACAATAGTATTAAATATATTTTATATTTTTAAAGAATGTGAATTTTATCTTTTATTCAGAGTTACATACATACTGACAAACCCACATGTGAAACTAGTAAAAGCGTATTAAAAACAAAACCGCCATTAAAAAACAACTGGGAGCTAAACAGAAAAAAATAATACATAATATTTACATACAACTTCATACCCATTAATAATTATTAAATTTGTTTAACTTTTTCAGTACAAAAATCCATTGAACAAAACACTCACTCATTAAGATGAACAATATTTTTTATCCCTAAACGATAAACTATTTTAATACTTACCTCATTATAATGCTAGTTTCTGAATATTTAATGGCATTTTGCAGTATCATTCTATACACTACCTAACCTAACTAGGTTTAATTTTAAAGAAGTTTTAATTTTAAAATAAGTTTCTAATTAAATTAATGTTAAAGGATTCTGTGGGTAGTCATTCAGGTTAGGTAACATAATTATAGAAGGCACAGACTACAAAAAGGGATTAAAAAACTGTAGATAATTAGTTAGGTTTTAAAATTATTTATAGTTTAGTGATTAAAATTAGCTTTTTTTGGAGTGGGTGTTTTATTTAGTGGATTTTTGTACTGGATTGTAGAAATTTTGGAAAATATTTTATAAATTTCGATTATTTGAAAATGTTTCATGGTTGTAAAAAATGGTAGTTTTGCATGTTTAGAAAATACCTGAAAAATCAAGAAAAAAATTAATGTTTAAGAGTAATATAGTGCTTTTTAAAAGGCTTTACGCAATGATACCGGGTAAAAAAGAAAAAAAAAATGAGAACATTTTTTTTTTTAATTTTTTTTTCATCGCCCCAAAAAAAGCTGAAGTTTTATAATTTTTTGGTTTTTCTGGCTTGTTCCTGGATCAGAAGGTATTATTCGATTTCAATATATTTTTCAAAATTTCAGAAGGCTTCACCAAACGTAACTTTTCTGTCCAAGAGCATTAAAATAAAACATTAAAACAAAAATTTTAAAAAATCGCTAAAAACACATGAAAATTTTCATTTTTTCAAAATTTCAGGCTCGTTGCGGGAACGGAAGATATTATCCGATTTCAAAAATTTTTGTTTTGTTTTGTAACTCTTCACCAATCGCAACTTTTCCGCACTATTACGATTCGAAAATAAAAACTTTGTTTTTTTCGCTCCACCCTATTGCCTAGCTGACACAAGACAGCAGCAACAACAACAACAACTGAAGGGGCGAAACTCTGGTTCAGAGCCTACCCGGGATCCTCTTTTTTTCATAGAATAATAAAAGTATTTCAGCATTACTGAATTAAATGTAACAAGATTCCAGATTTATTCGGTCATCTCCGGAATCTATGTCTAAAATCAATTCTTCCTAGTTTCTATCAAAAAAAAAAAAAAGCATTTCAGGGATTCCAATTCATTCAATGCTGAATACGGAGAATTACAAGTCTAACCATTTTACAGCTTTTCTCCGATGTGACTTCCATTAAATCGCAGAGTACTTTTTATGAGTTATCAATATTTCTCTTTTTCTCAAAATCAATTCGTTTAATAAACCGAATAATCCTTGTTGAAAAAGGGATAAAAGTGTTTAAAAAGTGATAAAAAGATTTTATGTAACGGTTAACTTTCTGAGATTGTGTGAAGTAAATTTTAATGTGCATCAAAATCAGTATGTTATAGCAAAAACGGAGTTTCTGCTTAAAACATTTTCTCCTAAATTAAAAAAAAATGATCAAACTTTAAAGATAATGAAGCAACTGGCTGCAGGCTAATAAGCAAAGTGCAATCGGATGTCATGAAATCGCTTTATCTCTCTAATTTGTTGTTGTTATCATGTGCCAGATAATCTGACAATTTGGGGTGCGATGTTTCACTTTTTCAACTGTACCGTAATTTAATGTGAAGTCCGACTTCCACAGTACACACAAATGCCACAGAGACCCGTTTAGAGGGTGAGCTGAGCATCTATTCACAGCACAACAACACATTCACATAAAGAAAGGACAAGGACAGGAGGGAGAATGGACACATATGCCCGAGCCGGAACTCGAACCCAGGACCACATCATCAGTGTCAAACTTCTCTGACTACTAGATAAGGGGGCCGGGCCTTCAACTCGTTGATTAAGTTGAACACAAAACGCTGTTTTGTGTTATTTAACTTCAGAGTTGAAACAAATCAGCTTTTCTTACGAACAATTTTCAAGGAGTGATAACATTTTTCAACATAATAGGTACAAAGCAAATGCACCCACAGCTCGATCATAGCATTCTAAGACTGCAGTTTCGTCCTTATTGTGGACTCCTCAGTTAGGAATAGCCAATGATCGAACTGGAGGCAAAGATCCTCTTATTGTAGCTAGGATTGCAAACAAACTGGTAGATAAAGTGAATTTATCTTACCAGCGAGCGTCCGCAAACCATGGTGCGGCTCAACTCGAAATTTGAAGGCAAAAGCTGGGTAATATGCAATGAGTTACCGCCAAATAAGGACGAAACTGCAGTCTTAGGATGCTATGATCGAGCTGTGGGTGCATTTGCTTCAGTTCTGCCTTAGCCCTGGCTTAGAGGCGGTAACTCATTGCATATAATAGGTACAACTCGCAGAAATGGCAGCAGTTCGAACATTTGATACTTTAATACAAAAGTTTTTGATTTTACAAAAATATATCAATGAGATACAAGAATTTTTTTTCGGTTTTTGTCCCTTGCTATTTTGGGCTATCACGATTGTTTATTTGTCTTAATTTCACTGAAGTAGCTATGCTATCCTTGAAGTCAACCGGCTTCCGAGTACGGGTGCTCCTCCTGTGTGGGTCAACGGCAACTCTTTCGGCTCCTCATCCATGTCCCCCTAAATCGAGTTGATTCATACCCTTTCGACTTTACCCAACACTCTTTAGACAAAAACTGCATTCAGCCATGGGCGTCGCAAAGGGGGGGGGGTCTTCAAGGGGTCCGAGCCCATAAATAGTTGAAAATCAGATCACTTCAGTAATTGAGGATTGGACCACTACAATATTTGGGAAGATAAAAAATTATTATTGTTCCTTTTAAATTATTACTTTATTTATTTCAAAAAAAGTGCAATTGCATAGTACATAATTTATTATTTAACTAAACCAAAATAAGCATCTGAAAATAGAGGAACGGGGAAATACAAACAAAACTTGGCTATACTTCGCAGCAGTTTAACTTGGCAGTGACGTCACTACGGGCGGAGCCAATAAGAGCTCACAAGCAGTCAGCGGTCTCCTCTAACTCCCTAGCTCGGTTTTCATAGGCTAACGTCACGCTGTTGGCTCCGCCCGTAGTGACGTCACTGCCAAGTTAAACTGCTGCGAAGTATACCGAGCGTGTGTGATGCTTGCTCAATGTATAATGGGAATCATTTGCAGCCGTATTTTGTTCCTTTGCTCAACGGTTCAAGTCTAGTTTGAAACTACTTGTAATTATTATCACCCGTCCAAATTACTTCGCAAGGATTAGTTATAGAAGGACACAGTAGCTAAGCCAAACGAGGATCATGGGTAATGACTCCTCATCAAGAAAATTATACATATGCAGATGCACAAATGTGGTGTGCATGCAAAATTGCGTCTTTTGGCCTTTCATTTTGGAAACTTTCCGAGAGAGAGCACCTGATGCCCATTAAATGCGTAATATCAAAGATAACTTAAAATTTCATTTCTAGGACTTTTTGAATTTTTCTTAGAAGAGCCACTTACCCTCCCTTCTATATTAATTTGGAAGAATTACACCCAAAATTTGGTGTTTAGAATTCAATTTAAATTTTCGAGCGGAAAATTCAGTTCCCTTTCTTTCTCATCTTTCGTAACCAACGTTAAGTTTGGAATGTACTTTTATGGGGAAAAAACACTAACTCTAGCACTGTTTCTTACAGTATCGCGGAAGATAGCTTTATAATTGCGTTTTTAGATCATGTTGAATAGTATCCAGGGAGAGCACTCGAACCTTATTCCTTCCCATGGCGCAGTGAACATACATATAAAAGTACATTTTGAGGCCTTCAATTTCGAAGCATTTCTGAAGGAGAACACTTATTTCCTAACCTAACACCTCAGCATATAATCGGAAGTTAAATTTCTAAAATTTAAATATTACAAAAATTCTTGTGATAATCGCTAAAACTTGACCTCTCAATCTCTGTTTCGGATTTCCATTGAGAAACATTTTCAGGGAACACACCTAAATGTATGATTTTAAGTAACAAAACTTCATATAAATACAAGATTTCCAGACTACTATTGCACATCAATTAAGCATCCACAACGCAGTAAGAAACCATTGCACGACGACGGAAAGTCAGGAGGAAAGACGAAAAGTACAAACCGCGTCTAAGTGACATTTTATCGAGGAAAAACAGAGCCAGAATAAAGCTGAATGATGCGCCGCGGCTACCCCTACGCACTGGACCTCCGCTCCTCAAGGCGAAGGGTTGCAAATAAATAGATGACTAAGATATAAGACTATAGTGGTTCGAATTAGTAATATCTGGTTTGAATTCGCTATCTTCTTGAAAAAGTCACACTGCAAAATCATAAAATTGTTAAGTCAGCATTACATTCTCCCCGATTCCATTCTTTTTCTTCTTTTTTTTTTTTTCTTTTACGATATAGTTCTGATTTTTATTTTCCATTTTTCTAGATTAGCTCATATGACATTTATAAGTATTGGTACCATTTAATTGAGAGCTATTTGACAGGCCCGTCATTTAGGGGGGCAGGGGGGTAGGAGGGGGGTCAATTGCCCCCGCCCCTCTGACTTTGAGAAATCAATGTATTTACATATAGATGGGCGTGATTTTTTTATGTTTTCCGATGAAACTGCATTGTGTTTGTACCCTTTGCCCCCCCCCCCACCCCTTGAAAAACTTGAAATGACGGCCCTGCTATCTGAATCAACAATTTAAATAGTACAGCCTTTACTCATTTCGAAGAGGTTTCACCAACTAGAAAAAGATTATCTCATCAACCGTCTTTTTCTTTCCTTCTTTCTTTTTGCCTCCGTTTTTTTCTTTCTGTATTTCTCTTTCTTCATCTACTTGTCTCTGAATCCCTTCCTTCTGATCACCGGAAACTTCCCTGGAACCCAGACAAGTTCCTCGCCAATTCACCCTCACCTAAACATAATCGAAGATAATCTACAATTGCATTTTTTTGGAGTTCCAATTTTAAAAAAATGCCGCGGGATAGACACCGAACGTCTTCTCAGCAACCTTGCCAAATATCGTCTGAAACTGTTTTAAGGACTACAATTCCGAAAAAATTCTGAGAGTTGAGTCAGCGGACCCCCTTCTCCCTAGCGTTATCAAAGATCATTTAAAACTGAGTTATTGTAGTTTGTAATAGAAAAAATGCCGCGGAGGACCACCAAAACTGTTCTCTCCCTAACATTACCAAAGATCGTCAAAAACTGGGTGTTAGAGCGAAAATTTCGAAAAATTTCGAGGGAGAGTTTCCGAAAACTGCTCCCCCTAATATCATCAAAGGTTGGCAACAATTGGGTTTTTGGAGTTTAACTTTTAAAAGGACTCACTCTCACCAAGAGTTATCAAATATGACCTATAATCGCGTTTTTAACGCTATAATTTTATTCAATTTCCGGGGACAAGGTCCCGAACGCTCATTTACCTAAAAAATGAAGATACGAGTAGTACCCCAATTGCGTTTCTGGGGTCTCAATTTAGAAAAATTGCCTTGGGAGAGTCACCAAACCTCTCCTTTGCTGAACATTACCAAATATGGTCTAAAACAGTATTTAGAGCAACAATTTTGCAAAAGCTCTGGGTGAAAGCCCCAGAACCTCTCAAATCCTAACATTACGAAAAATATGCTAAAACTGTGCTTTTATAGTTTCAATTTTGAAAAAATTGCCACGGTAGCGCCACCGAACCTATCTTCTCTCTAACATCACTAAAGATGGTCTAAAACTACGTTTTTCGAACTAGAGTTTTAAAAAAGTTCCTGGAAAGAGTCCCAAATCCTCTTTTACGGGCATAACCGAAGAAGATTGCAACTGTGTTTATAGAGTTTTAATTGAAAAAAAAAATACGACTTGAGGACCAATGAACCTCTCTCTCTCCATAACATTACTGATGATCGCCTAAAACTACTATTTCGAACATTTTTCAGAGAAAAATGCTAAGAATCCTTATTCCCTGTCTTTGTATCTTGAGGCACTATTATGCTTAAAAAATGAGTCATCTTGCTTAGATCTAGTATTTTTTTTTTTTTCGTTGTGAAAATTAACTGAAAATTTTAACTTTTCATTACTTTAGTTGTTATACATGATTCGAATTTTCACCGAGACAGCAAATCGTGCATTCAAAATTCCGAGCACTCGGGAAAACTTATTGAAAGTAGCAATAAATTATTCGTAAGATCATGAATTTACTACAAAATGCTTCGTACTACAAACGCTTTCGTATTTGTTGTAACTTTATCTCAAGCAAATTTTATGTCTTGATTTTTTCAAAATATTTTTTTTTCAATTGATTCATCAAATGAATGACAACGGTTTGAGTTTTACTAAATATTTCTCTCTCTAAAAAGTGTTATGTTTAACCAAATTTAAATACAAGACAGTTTATAAAATTTTGGGGGGTTATTTTGCGACATTGAGCTTGGGAGGGGGGGATGAGCAACCCTGCTTTCTGTCAGATGATTTGCTTTGCGGAAAGAATGGCAATTTTATTGATATCTGGTTTTAAAAAAAAAGTTATCTTTGCAAAGTACAGGGTGCAGGGTAGAGTAACTTGCTTGAGTTCATAGTAATGACGTAGAGCTGCTCTGATGACGGTAAGAGTAAGGCCGTCTAAGAAAAAGTGGCTTGAAGTTTATGCAATACTTGGTTCAGTCGCTATCATAGAGTGGACAAAGACACAGCGCTCGTTCACTGCATCAGTGGAGCAACCGCGGGAGACGTTTTGGGGTTAAAACCGCTACCAGAACTTCAAAACACAAATTCCCCTCCCACAAACCAAAAAGGAAAGAAGCAGTACTCAAATTTTCTTCCAGATTTTCCTGACGATAAACAATCAAAAATTATCCACCAGTTTTTTGACATACAAAGCCTCCTTACCGGTATAAGAGAATAAAAATATTTTTTAAGGGAATCATGGTCATCCAGCACTGCATAAATCTTTTCATGAAAGCCAAGAGTCCCTTAAGCGCACCATATTTTCTGTAGCTCATTCCCAATACCTATCCAAAGAGCGTAACCGTTTCTTTTGTGTTTGACATTTATAAAGACATTGGTGTAATAATATGAAGAGTCTATTTTAAATGATCTAACCCCAAAATGACTATAAGATGGAAATTAAAGTAATGATAAATACATTATGCTTTCCTCCATTTTTAAAATTATTGTGAACACAATACGAATTATTAATTACTTTAAACAAATGATAAAAATAAATAATTACTTGGCTTTAAAAACTGTGTGGTTAACTATATTGAATAATATTTTCCCATTAATAATAAATGAGAGAAAAGAGGCAACAACTTTCCTTTTCGAAAACTCCTCCCAGGACTTTTTCCTGGCTGCGCCACTGATTCGCTGTCGATGTGTATTTTTTTAATGGTCATTCCATCATCGCTACGCGGAGTGCATCTCATGCGCGTTTTAATAGCGCACCCCGTGGTACCCCCCCCCCCCGACTTGGGTTTCGGGGATCATCCTGTAAGATTTTCCCACTTATTCATCACTGTCTGTGTGCTGGACTTTTGCTGCATAAAGTCTATATGACTCTTCCCCACGTATTTTTAGTAAAAAGAAGTCTCCTGGAGCAAAAATATTTTGAAATCTACAACTTTTTGTCATTCTAAGATCTAGTTGCTTATGAGAAGGGATAAACAGTAATAAATTCTTGTTCTTGTCTTGAATAGAAGAATTGGGATTAGAATCTTGATTTTTCAAACAGTTTCCTTTAAATAGATTTCAATAGAAACAACAGAACAAAGTGTTCCTACTCACCCCGCAAATAATTATCTTATGCCATAATGAAGAATTTTCCATTTTTATGCCACAGTTAAAATATGTTGTATCTTCTAATGTGGTATTTCTGTTACACAGATATATGCATAGTTAAAAAATACTATTTTGAGGTTTGAAATACAAAGGGGTCTGTACTTACATACAAAGTTTTGCATCCCATGAAAACTTGATGTTTTTTAGCGTTCCGGCTTGCAGCCTTGCACAGAAGCCTATATTGTTGCCAGAATGACAAAAACTTTTTTCCTACTTCTTATAATATTACCTTTCTAGAAAAAAATGTAACTGCTAGAAATACCCGACGGTATATTTATGAAAAATTTCTTTGTCTGATCAGGAAGTTTTGTTCCGAATCACCCCGCTATTCCTATACACCCCATTTTATGGTAACCAAATAAACAAGTTGATCTGCTCTACCCTGGACAATTGTTTTCAAAGACATATACGTTAGGTAAAGTACATCATAGTTTACAATTTGATTGAACATTATTTCGATTCTTTTATTCCATTTTTTACATTTTCAGATTTTCAACTTACAAATAGTGTGTTATTTTTTTTAAACTTCTGATTCACAATTTGTTTCTTCTACACGAGTTAGAAAATCTTATTTGAGAAATTCCCACTTAGAAAGTGTTCAAGTTTAATAAGTTGATTTTTATGGTACTAAATTTGCTTCTAAAGTTTTAATGTTTAATATCTTCCGTTTGATATGTTTAACCTCTTTGAGCTAAAAAGTATTTTTGGCTTGCCTCAGAAAGTTCATTACCACTGTTTCAAGACTTTGTTTTGGATTGAATTTCGTGTTTACAACGTCACTCCAAACTAATCAATCAAAATGTCAACTCCGATATGCTGTTTGATTTCAATTTGTGAAGTGTTATTTTTAAAGTTCAAATGCCACAGTGGTAACGGTACGTTACGTCATGGATGAACTAACGGTATGTACTGACAAAGCAATTGACGTTGAACTTTTTTTTTTTCTCAACTCCTAGAATTTTCTGACTTGCTTCCGGGATGTCTTTTCCTTGTTCATTTAATTCCCATCAGAGTATTTTAAAATGTATTTTTTGTACTAGCGACAGTAGCATGGATTTCATAAATGATAACATTATAAAGAATTTCATATATGACGTCAGAAGTCTAGGTATGAAGGCTAGGTTCATCAACCCTTTTCCTGCTTATGGTTCGTTTTGTAACACTAAAAAAAAGTTTTTTTTACATCACTTAAGAGTAAAGTGTGGCCAAAGCACTTTTTTTTACAACCAAAATAAGTGAAAAAATTGTGGAAAATAAGAGATTGTTTGTAGTGATTTAAAAAATATTTTATCGTCATTAGTCTCCTTTCTTGCTACAAATGTTCGTGCTTTTGAACTTTTTCCTCTCGGACCACACAGGAAAATACTAACGGTTAAAATTCTCCTTCCCTCAAAATAAAAATGATCGCTGTGAAGCTGTCAGGACCGACGAAAGGCCATGTCAGCCTAGTCAAAAACTAGGGACCCGAACCTTTAGGGTGCCTGGCTGGGATTCTGAGTAATATCATTTTTATAGGTTTTGTGGGGGCAGGGGGCCCGGAGACCAAACTGACTAGGGGTCCGCCGTGGCTCTCGGAAGCCCTGGAAGCTCTCGAAATCTGAAACAAAGGAAAAGGGGGATGGCTCTATCGCTAAAAAGGAATGCGTGATAGGGGAAAACGCTTTGGTATAGCATCTGAGGAGGATAATATGTTTTCTGCCTACTTGAGTAAATTTTGTGTTGAACTTATTGAAGCTTTTTATGAACTTAGAATGCTTAGATAAAAATAAACTAATGTATGAATATTAGTTAATAAAGCTTTATGCTTGTATGAGAACAGTATTCGGATGAACAGAAATGCCATTACATTTCGTTGTACCGTAAAGCGGGGCCTATTGGAACAGCGGGGGGATTCGGAACAAAACTTCCTGACCATACAAAAAAATTCTTCATTATTGCACTGTCAGGTATTTTTGGCAGTCACATTTTTTTAAAAAGGTAACATCATAAGAAGTAGGAAAAAAATATTTTTGTCATTCTGGCAACAGGATTGGTTTATGAGCAAAGCTGCCATCAAGAACCTGCTGCCAGAAACATCAAGTTTTCAACGTCTGTGAAACTTTGTATGTAATGAAACTTTGTATAAGAGCTCTTTATATTTCAAACCTAAGAACAGTATTTTTTAATTATGGGATGGATGGGGATTATGGATTCGGGAACTACCCTCAGTTATTTTCTTTCACTGAAATGCTGGCATTGGATACTTTTTCTCCCGTATGTTTGTGTATTGTAGTTTGAACAGTGCACTTAAGCTATACTTGAAATGAAATGAAATGAAATAAAAGACAGCTTTAAGGGTCCTTTATATCTGGAACTGCAGTACAATTTCTACTTTGCCTATGTGATAATGTGGCTCTGAAAGAGGCCTTTGTGTTATTAGGCACCGCAATAATTGATAAGACATTTGAATATTTCTACATTGGAGCCCCAATTATTTTATTTCCTTCAACTATAGTGTATAGGATGCCTTAGATTTTGGAAAGTCCATAGATGTTTAAATTTTTCCCAATAATTAATCAGACATAAATAGCTTTGGAAATATGTTTGATAAATTTAATAGAGAAGTTTCAGAATCCTCCCCTACTCCAATAGTTGGACTAGAAGTAGCACTTCACTGCCAGGACAGTAGCGGATTTACATGCTTGGGGGCCGGTCGCAATGCATTTTTGGGTGAGATTTTGTCTGTCACAGTACTATGTAAATCATTTAAAATGTTCGTATTTGAACCCCTTTCGCTATCCCTTTGATTGTTGGGACCCTTCACAACTGTGACAAGGTAAATTTGCCACTGCCCTAAAATAAACATCAGTTAAATAATACTTTCTGACTTTTTAGTTTCATGCAATTTTTTTCAGCAAAAAAAAAAAGATATTCTCCTTCTCAGCGCTCCTGTTAAAACGGGCTCAATTAGGCCCAACTGGTACAATTGGTTAACAGGAGCTTTGTAGACATTTCATCCTACCAGCAAACGCGCACTAGTCCGGCAGGTGATGCTTTTCAACTCTGTTTCATATGCTTCTATTTTTATGCACAACGGTATTAATCTATTTTATTTAACTTCAAACACTTAGGCCAAAGCCTGGCAGGAAAGAGATGAAATAGGACTCCCTGTCTTCCTCCTATTAATTCTCTTTCCCGCACGGCCTCATTTTGGCGCGCTCAATTCTTTGTTCTCTCTTTTTTTCTTCTTTTTGCAATCCTTTCGCGTGTAAAGATCGAAAAAAGAAAAGAAAAAAAGAGTATTGCAGAAGAGTAAAAAAGGGACAATGAATAATCGAAAAGCGAGAATTGCGAGACTCCTAGGCTTGCATCTCTTTTAATTATTTAAAATTAAAATACTGAGGAAAAACCTCCAGTTTTTCTTTCTGGTTATCCATGGTAAAATTTTAAATTTCAATCTCTCTCTACTTTAACTCTTCTTCTGTCCGAAACATATTTTGGCGTCCAATTTATTTTTTTTCGGCTATTTTCATAATGATAGAATTTTGATACGCACGTTTGTACTTACGTATGTTCGTATGACCGTATCTCCCATAACTCACCCCCCCCCCCCTCCTCCGCTCCCTAATTGCCTAAATGACGGGACTGACTAAAATAATATAAGATTTAAAATCTAAAGAAAATGATTTAGTACATGTTGTTAGGATGTGCCATTAGTAACACAGCCATCTGACTCGGAATCCCCAGAATAACTCAGGATTTTTTTGAGCGGGGGGTTTAATACGCTCCGTCAGTTCCCTCTCCATGGATTCGCTCTTGCACACATAAACACCTACTCATACGCATTTACACACACACACAAACCAATGCACACACATGCCTGCACACACACACACACACACACACACACACACACACACACATACACACATCTATCGCAATTCGTGATTGCAAAAAACATAATTTGAATTCAAGGTATCAAAATTAAAAAAAATTCATGTTACTTCTTTTCACTTATTTTCCGATTAACGAATTTTTTTTATTTGGACGAGCAAAACCCTCCGAAGATCAGCCAAATCTATCTGCGGGACGGTACTGACCCGCCGGACAGGAAGAGCTGGTCTAAAGGTGCTGCCCATAAATGATGTCACATTTGTTCCAGATTCTTGACCCCCCCCCCTTTCCCTTATGTCACAACGTATCACACTTCCCCGTACTCAATCCTCCTCCCCCCTTTCACATGACACGCTATTTTCATAAACATATTCTACAAGAAATGCTTGATATCAAACTTCTTGACTTCTTGCCACCCAATCCCTCCCCCCGTCACACACTGTCACAATTTCATGAAACGCGCCCCCCCCTCCCCTCAAAGCGTGGCATCATGTACAGACCGCTCTTAAGGCGTCTGCGTGAATCGTCGAAACGCAAGCAAACTTTCATTTTCTCCACAGCTGCAAATGTTTCTTTTTCTTTAATTACAAAAACACATTTCCGAAAGATGGCAATCGAATCCCACCGCATCCCCAACCCCCCTTTGGACCACCAGCGGAGGAGGTCAGTGTTCAAATTCCGACAGGAAACAGACAAAAAATAATTTTTAATCTCTTGGATGGGAGGGTGCGCACAAGAGCCCGCGAAATGAGAGGGCGGCATTTTTTAATTTCCTTTCGAAAGCGCTTTGTTCATTCTTTTTAATCTTACTATGGAGGGTAAAACTTGCACCTGTAGACTTTTGAGGTTGTACAGCTTTGAAGGCTATCAAGGTCAAATTTCGGTGAATCGATCGTTGCCAGAAAGGGGTTTTACACATATCGCGGATTTAGAGTTTTGAGGGGCCGTGGCATTTCATTTTTGAGGAATACAAAATAGGTGCAGTGGCCACCACTTTTATGAATAACCGTTTGCTCTAACTAGTTTTCATTCAATTAAATATCTGATTCAATAAAGTAGGACCTCGGTGACTAAGAGGTATAAGCTTCGCCTCGAAAGCAAGATGTTGCGGGTTCGATTCCAGCCACTGCCTTGGGTGTTATTTACTCTCTCTTTGTGGTGTAAATCTTTCTTGTGCTGTCTTATGCATGTTAATAAAGAAGTCCAACCTTTTGGGGCAATGGTACCCCTACTTCATAGTACTTATTAATAAAACTATGACTCGACAACAACTTTCAATAAAGCAACTAGTTCAATAAAGCTGGATTTTTTCTGTTTCTGACGTCTTGATTCATTAAAGCGGTTGATTCAGTTAACCGGCGTCCCCTATAGTCTGATTTTCTTCGGGCTCCATGTGTTGTGGAGTACCCTCACAATTGCGACAGTTGTGATAAGTTAGAGGACATAAGAGGTCCGAATAGAAAGTTAAGGGTCGTATTTATTTCACTAACTTTTTTCGCTTCAAACTTTTAATATCTAAACTCTGCACCTCATTTTGAGCATTTTAGCAATCCGAAATATGTTGTTGTTGTTTCTGAAACCACTCTGGTACCCGAACCCGAATTGACACATCTACCCGATTTAAGGCAGAATTGATACGACTTCCGTTTTTACGAGCACCATTAAGATGGCAGTCGGATTTAGCTCAACACACATGCTATAAGACCTTTTATAGGGCAGGCAGCCATTCACAGCACACTTATTCACAATGAGAAAGGATAAGGACAGGAGAGAGTGAAAGTACATCCATGCCCGAGCCGGGAGTCGAACCCGGGGATTCTCCGCCCCGGTCAGACTCTTCTCATCATAAGACAAGGTGGCCGGCTAGAAGTATGTATCTAGAACTAATGGTTCCGAAAATTGAGGTCTCGAAGGTTAAACGAGAACATTCCGTATAGGGTCATTCCATGTCAAGTGTACGAGGCGTCCCCACTCGACCCCCTCCGATTTTGATGAAAATTTTTTGGATGTACATATAAGACTTTCATGAAACCATACCAAAGTATGGTTCTATAGGCCTTATGGTTTAGCCAATAAAAATTATTGAAAAAAGGCCTCTTTTTCGTGTCTTGAAAAAAATGAACAAATCGTCAAGTTTGTGCTTTTATTGCTCGCGACCTAAGACGATTATCAGGCTCAAATTTGGTGATTCTGATCACTGTTTAGGGTAGAATAGCCTACTTGTGTAAAAAAAGCTTCATGCACTATAGATTTTTTGCAATTTGCTGCCAAAGTTGGTAAAAAATCGTATTTTGGTAAATTTTGATCATACGTTATCAGCTTGTATCTGCTGAGAGAATAATTTTCTGAAGCTAATTCTTTCCTCGTTTGTAGCCTGATAGCTCGTCCGAAAGGTGTGCAAGTGGCATCTCGTTAGCTCAAATAATTGCTGAATTATGCGAGTTGAAATTCCAGTTAAATTTCTTTTTTCTCAATTTTGTCTCAATTTCAAAGGGCAATATCTCAAAAGGGTCATCTTGGATTTCAATTTTCTTTACATCATTGGAAAGAACACACTTTTCTTAACTAAAAAACGTTATTTTTATTTTTGAGACAAACCAGTTTCAAGGGATATTGCAGGTCAAAATGTGTAAGTCATTCAACGTGAAATCAAAGAAAAAAAGACATAGACCTCAAAAGTTGATGCCAATTTGTTCTATTAAAATTTACAGGAGCTATTGTACTTATGTTCTGATAAAAAAAACTTTTTTAGATACTTTTGAACTTTAGTTTTTGTGTGCGCATCCGTAAAAACTCAAGAAATTGAAAAAAATAAAGTTTCGTTTTTAACAAAAATAATTATCTTCTTATCACTGCTGTAAGAGGTTGAGTCTTTTCCTATGTAATGTGTTATTTTTAAGCTTTTGAAACAGAATTGCGGATGATATGTCACTTGGCAAGGTTGTAGGTCATTAATGTTTCAAGGTCATAAAAAGCATTTTCCCATTTTTCATCAATTTTGTTTATGGGCAAATTGCAATCATAGGCTGAATATCTAAACACATCCTCGGCAGTATAATGAATGGATTTACAATTAATACTTATCATATTTTCAATTACTATTGTTATCATTTATTTACACGGTGGAAATAATTGCAATATTCAACTCTATCAAAAACTTTCGTTATCGCATTTTAGAATAATGGCTCTGCAGTCCTATTATACATATTTTTTATCACGTACACACCATATTAACTGTTTTATTTATTATTTATCTCATTTATTAATTATTTTTATGTTTATTTTTTTATTTTATTTCATTTTTTTTTTTTGAAAAGGAAACAATGCTTTTTAAGAATTTAAAATATTAATGACACATTGCCAAGTGACATATCATCCGAAATTCTGTTTCAAGAACTTAAAAATAACACATAGGAAAAGACTCAAGCTCTTATAGCAGCGATAAGAAGATAATTATTTTTGTTAAAAACGAAACTTTATTTTTTGCCATTTCTTGAGTTTTCACGGGTGCGCACACAAAAACTAAAGTTCAAAAACATCTAAAAAAGGGTTTTTTTATCAGAACATAAGTACAATAGCTTCTGTAAATTTTAATAGAACAAACTGACATCAACTTTTGAGGTCTATGTCTTTTTTTCTTTGATTTCACGTTGAATGACTTACACATTTTGACCTGCAATATCCCTTGAAACTGGTTTGTCTCAAAAATAAAAATAACGGTATTTAGTTAAGAAAAGTGTGTTCTTTCCAATGATGTAAAGAAAATTGAAATCCAAGATGACCCTTTTGAGATATTGCCCTTTGAAATTGAGACAAAATTGAGAAAAAAGAAATTTAACTGGAATTTCAACTCGCATAATTCAGCAATTATTTGAGTTATCGAGATGCCACTTGCACACCTTTCGGACGAACTATCAAGTTACAAACGAGGAAAGAATTAGCTTCAGAAAGTCATTCTCTCAGCAGATACAAGCTGATAACGTATGATCAAAATTTACCAAAATACAATTTTTTACCAACTTTGGCAGCAAATAGCAAAAAATCTATAGTGCATGAAGCTTTTGTTACACAAGTAAGCTATTCTATCCTAAACAGTGATCAGAATCACCAAATTTGAGCCTGATAATCGTCTTAGGTCGCGATCAATAAAAGCACAAACTTGACGATTTGTTCATTTTTTTCAAGACACGAAAAGAGGCCTTTTTTCAATAATTTTTATTGGCTAAACCATAAGGCCTATAGAGCTATACTTTGGTATGGTTTCATGAAAGTCTTATATGTACATCCAAAAAAAAATTTATCAAAATCGGAGGGGGTCGAGTGGGAATTTTCTCGAAATTTGGGACACTTGACATGGAATGACCCTATACTGTCAATTTGAACGTTTAAGAAGTTCTACGCCAAAATATTTAAACAATGATGCGCAGCGCATGTAGCTTGCAACTCGCTGGATTCTAAAATAGTAGTCTAATATCATTCATCAATAGAGATCAGCCATCGTTTGCACAACATTTTCAAAAGACACAGACATACTTTCTTAAAAAGTTTTGAATTTTTAAATTAAAATTTTTGTGACAAAACTTTCTTTTCGAAAAACCTTCAAGTTACATATAAAATAGAAATACGTGCAATTCTCTTTAAAATGAGCTTTCATTACTCTCAGGAGATCCCATAAAACGTAGATCCCATTTCAATACCCTGCTTGCGAGTAAAGAAAGTAGTTTTAAACGAATTAAAAGAGAATAATTACTCATCAGTTATAAAAAAAAAGAAAACTTGAAAATTCTAATGTAATTTTAAGATGCCAAAAAATAATATCTCCGAAGGTTTCGCGCATGTCATAGATAGTGAAGCTGAGAATGAGTTTTTTTTTTTTTTTTTTTAATCCCTTGGTTGATTTAAAATGGAATTTCCAAAATTAACATTTTCTTTTTATACTTGTGTGCCATTTTTCTTGTATGACTCATCTATGGGCAACGACTTACTGTGAGAAGCAGTCTGTTTCTTTGTTCTCATCAAAACATAGTTCATGTACCCTCCTTCGTGATAAATAACTTTCTGAATTTTTATTTAATAGAAGCAATTGAATTTCGAAAAACCGCATCGAATAATTACTTTTGGGTCAATAACAGAAGAAACGGCATTTCAATAACACGGATGGTTCGTTCTGAAAACAACACGCCAAGAGAGAAAAACAAAGAGACGGGCAACTTGCTGTAGTGGAAAAATAAATAAAACGAATCTCGATTTGAAAATGATGTAAAAAAGTAATTTGGTTTAAAGAAAGTTTTATTTCTTTTTGATTTACGAAAGCGTTGAAGTAGAAGCGGTGGCGTAATGAAGGTTTCTGCCTCCCGGTTTAATCTTCTGATCCCCCCCCCCTCTTCCGCCCCAAAAAGTAGATTATTTTTATAGATTGAATATTTTAAAGCTAAAAATATACTAATCTATAAAAAGCCCCCCCCCCGCCTGAAAAAAGAAAGAAAAGAAATTTGTGAACTTGAAAAGAAAATTTTATTGCGGTAATAATGTCTACATTTCCGAAAATCAGTTGTCAGTAAATAAAACATCCTCAATGACTTTATTACAATTATATTGTTTGTCTTTAGCCTATTTTTGAAACTTTCTTTCCCATATGCAACTTAATGTCTAGTATTATTCATTATAGAGTTTGAGTTCAAAATATTTAAATAACTGGGATCTTCCTATTTTGTTCTTAACAATTTTAGTGCTTTGACTCTAAGTTGATAGAGAGTAGTGAAGGATATAGTTTGCCCTTGCGCAATACCTAATGTCGATTTATCCGGAGCATTTACAATTGTCACTCTTTTTTTTCCAGTTTTCTATATATCATATTTTAATTTACAAAAGTTGGTGAATTTATAAATCATTTCATAAGTTTAATGTCGATAATTCTTAATGCACAACTTTTATTGCTTTGAAGGAAGTTGCATTGCGCACTGAAAGTTTGCAGTTCTAGGCCATGATTAGCAACTATGGAAAGCGGTGCGGACTTTTTTTTTTTTTTTTCGGATATCTTTGAGAAAGAAAAGTTTAGGGCCTCTTCGCAAGAATTCTTAAAAGCTAAATTTTAACCTATCTTTACTGACGTTAAGAAAATGAGCGGTGACAATTGGCTCTTCCGGATCATTTTGTCGACATTAAAGTCTGAAAAACAAAATTGTAGTGTAGGATCTTTACTGAAGTTATTAGGAGGATTCTCTGACTCAGCGATTATCAACCGGTGGTCTGACAGTCTGGCACCGGTTCGCACAAAATTTACCGGTCCACAGAGCTTTTTGCTCGTCCGTGGAAATGAATTAATTAATGTATGAGAAAAAGAAAAAAGTGAGTAAATTGAGAATGAATAACAAAATAACTGAATGAATGAATAAATAAGTGAATTATTAAGTAAAATAACGTGAATAAATAACTAAATGAAGAAATTTGTAAGTGAATTTAGTTAATAAATGCATTAACAAACGAAATTAATTATTTCACTTTGCCCCGTGTGCACTTGAAAAATTACATTGAACATTTAAAATCAACACATGCCTAATATAAACTAAATAAGGACTGCAATGGACATTAGTAGATCTCAATTAATATATAACATGATAACCACAAAAATTTTATCATTTTATAATAGCAAGAAATATTCCCATCCACTTTGCCCCGCGTGCACTTAAAAAATTACATTAAACATTTAAAATCAACACATGCCTAACATAAACTAAATAAGGACTGCAATGGACATTAGTAGATCTCAATCAATAGATAAAATGATAATTACAAAAATTTTATCATTTTATTATAACGAAATATTCCCCATCCACTTAAAAAATTACATTGAACATTAAAAATCAACACATGCCTAATATAAATTAAATAAGGACTGCAATGGACTTAAGTAGATCTTAATTCATAGATAAAATGATAATTACAAAAATTTTATTGTTTTATAATAGCAAGAAATATTTTTGAAAACTTACGAATATTAAAATAAAGGTATCAAATTTTGAAAATGACTTGCATAATTTTTTCGTTGATCTTTGGATCTATTTACTTTTTGGCAAGAATCAACTATATGTCTAGGTACTAAGTTAAAATAGTGCTAGATAAGTGGCGCTGCAAACTGAAAATATTTTGCCATTTAAATTTGCCCCGCTATTTTACTTTAACCCACATTCACCTACTTTCCCTACCACATTCCCGCTGATCCATTCAACTTCGTGGCGCAATAGAGATAACTAATTAATTATTCAATAACACGAAATAAATATTTAATAAATGCCTAAAAACATCTAAAAGCAATGCATCTAAAAGCAAGTAATTAAAAATCATTCAGTACTTACATAATCTTCTGTTATAAAACGGCAAAGAAGAGCAGTTATCAGTCGCGTCTGAAGGCTTACACTAAACTGACCAATTCAATGCCCCCAAAAGAAGTTTTATACCCACGAATGACTAACCCTAAGTCATTGCCCTTGAAAATAAATTTAAGGTTTAAAAAAAACCTCCTGGTCAAAACACTATAAACAGATTTGTTTGTTTGCCCACACTAGTTTAAATGTATTGTATTAGCTAAACTCAATCACCAGAAAAAAGTAAGAAATGTGTAAATCCAACACCCCATTGACCTCTAAAAGAAAAACAAAAAAGATGTTGATGCATCGTAGTCAGTCAAGCATCTAGTACATCAGTAAAATTTGCGGTTTTCATTTAAAAACAATTGTTTACAAAAAGAAGGACCATGAAATTACTTTAGAAATTGAGATCGAATCATCTGTTTGAGGAACTCTAAAGTTGATTTTCAGAAATGAACTCAGGCGTTATATGGTAAAATTTGTTTTAACAAGAAGAGGATTCTATGCTAATGTGATTGATAATTGCATATCATGTACTGCTGCAATGCGTTGCTTAATTACAGCTTTTATGTAATAAAATTAATCCTTAAAATAGATTTATCAAGACGCGGATTCTAATGTGGTTAAGAGCCATTATTTTGAAATTCAGACAAGGTGTGGCAGAAAGTTTTTTATTTTTCTTATATTTTTATATGTCAAAGTAGGTCATGAGAAATGAATATTCCTCAGTTTTTAGCTTCCCAAAATATTTTTTTCGCTCGGTAAAAATTTCCTAAGTTTGATGTTTTGAAGCACTTTTTTGGTAAAACAACTAAAAGACGTATTTCAGTGCGCTGTAGTTTTTTTCAGAAACAACAAATAAAGGTTATATTTAGATTTATTGAATGTACAGTGTCTGGTTATGAGAATCCCATAGCTGTTTGGGTTGGGGGTTATTGCTTTCTTTAGTTAAGTAGCCGCAAAATATGGTTTTTAGTCCATTTTTGCTCGACTTTTAACTGCGTTATTCTTATTTTACCCGAAAAGCAACCCCCCCCCCCCCCGAAGTTTTTTTGACATATAATGAAAATTTATACTATGCAGAAAATATGAAGTACGAAAATTGTTTAATATTTCATTGCTTTGAAGAGAAAAAGACTGATATTTTTAAAATTTTTAAAATTTGGTTTTTTGATCGCATTTAACTCAAAGCAGCAACTTTAGAAAAAAGTAACTATATAGAAGAAGCGTTAAAAAAGAAGCGTGGGGTCTCTTCTAGTTTTCAAGATTTTTTTTTTCTTTTTGTCGCTCATTTTAATGCTTTTTTCTCGTAGTAAAATGTGTCCAATTAGGGTGGAGGGAAAAAAACCAAGTTTTTATTTTCGAATCGTAATATTGCGGAAAAGTTGCGATTGGTGAAGACTTACAAAACAAAGCAAAAATTTTTTAACTCGGATAATATCTTCCGTTCCCGCAACAAGCCTGAAATTTTGAAAAAAACGAAAAATTTCATGTGCTTTTAGCGATTTTTTAAAATTTTTGTTTCAATGTTTATTTTAACTCTTGGACGGAAAAGTTGCGATTGGTGAAGCCTTCCGAAATTTAAAAAAATATATATATTGTGATCAAATAATACCTTCTGATCCAGGAGTAAGCCAGAAAAACCAAAAAATTGGAAATATTCAGCTTTTTTGGGGGGGATTAAAATATTTCCTAAAATGTTCTCGTTTTTTTTTTTTTTTTTTTTTTTTTTTTTTTTTTTTTTACCCGGTATCATAGTGTAAAAAATGTTAAAAAGAACTATATTACTCTTAAACATTAGTTTTTTTCTTGATTTTTTAGATATCTTCTAAACATGCACAACTACCATTCTTTACAATAATGAAACATTTTTAAATAATAGAAAATTATGAAATATTTTCCAAATTTTCTACAATCCAGTACAAAAACCCACTAAATAAAACACCCACGTGCAAAATAAACGCCAATTTTAATCACCAAACTATAAACAATTTTAATACCTGACTAATTATGTACAATTTCTTAACCGCCTTTTGAAGTTTGTGCCTTCTAAAACTGTTACATAACTTAACTGACTACCCACAAAATCCTTTAACATTAATTTAATTAAAACTAATTTTTGTTCAGTCTTTAAAATTAAACCTAGTTAGGTTAAGTAGTGTATAGAATGAGACTGCAAAAGGCAATTAAAAATTAAGAAACTAACATATAATGAGGTAGGTATTAAAAGGTTTGGGGTCAAAATGTCGCGGCCGAAATGTCGCGGGCCAAAATGTCGTGGCCAAAATGTCGCCGAGCCAAAATGTCGCGGGCTAAAATGTCGCGGGCCAAAATGTCGCCGGTCCAAAATGTCGCCGAGCCAAAATGTCGCGGGCTAAAATGTCGCGGGCAAAAATGTCGCCGGTCCAAAATGTCGCCAAGCCAAAATGTCGCGGTCTAAAATGTCGCGGGCCAAAATGTCGCCTGTCCAAAATGTCGCCGAGCCAAAATGTCGCGGGCTAAAATGTCGCGGGCCAAAATGTCGCCGGTCCAAAATGTCGCCTGCCCAAAATGTCGCGGGCCAAAATGTCGCGTGGTCAAAATGTCGCCGGTCAAAAATGTCGCCGGTCAAAAATGTCGCCGGTCAAAAATGTCGCCGGTCGAAAATGTCGCCGGGCCAAAATGTCGCCGATCAAAAATGTCGCCGGTCTAAAATGTCGCCGGTCGAAAATGTCGCCGGTTCAGAATGTCGCAGGTCAAAAATGTCGCCGGTCCAGAATGTCACCGGTCAAAAATGTCACCGGTCCAAAATAACGCCGGTCCAAAATATATCCGTTCCAAAATGACGTAAGTGTATAGTACAGATTGAATGTTTCCAGTAATTCACAAATTCAATGCAGCTTAATTATGTAGCTCAATTTTACTAATAAGCTTGTCACGATATGATAAATACACCTGTTTAGTAACTTTTTTTAAACGTAGCAGCTTAGAAAATTAGCTTAAGTTATTAACAAAACTGTAACTAAATTGATTTCTTCTAAAGCTTAAATTATTTCAGTACCAAAATAATACCATAAATTTTTCAGGGCTGTACTTAGGGCCCAGGGACGCTAAATTTCTTCCGTTTTTAATACGCTTTTACTAGTTTCACAAGTAGGTTTTTTTGTTTGTTCGTTTGTATGTATGTAACTCTGAGTTAAAAATAAAATTCACGTTCTTTACAAACGTATAAAAGTAATATGTTTAATACCATTATTATTACTAAAGACTAAACTATATTGCATGTTGATGTATAATAAGTGCATTTGACATTAGTTCTGAGTTGGGCATCGATCGTCCACAAAATGCATATTATAAGTGCATGTAAACTTAGCGGATATTCAATAGTTTTCAAAATCTTCTTTTGAATTTGATTTACTCTAAAAGCGTATTTTTTAGTTTTTTTAAACTATATTTAGGATTATTTCTTTTTTTCACACAAAGAAATTAAACAAATAAATTTGCTGTAAATTCATTTTTTTTTTTGCAAAAACGGAATACCGTTTAATCACCGCGTAGCCGGCAATTTTCTTATAGAACATTTTCTTTAAGAGTTGTTTGGGGACGTTTGAAATCAAATTAGTTCATGGAATTATTGCTTTCTTTGTAACAACTGAGTGGTGGAAGGGGAGGTGAAATGTCAAGAGAAAAAATGGTATTGTATTCAACTCCACATTTAAATACTGATTGTAACGAAGGTACAGAACCATGTCTGAGCTGATTAACGCCAGAAATGAATAAGCATCTCTCCCTTTAAGACCATTCTACAAACAAAATTTTGTCTGAATACTTGCATTACTTTTTGATATACATCACTCACAAATAATGAAAAATAAAAAGTTCAACTGCTTTGCTTCCTCGATGATGTGGCGTATCTTCTGAAGACTTCCTATGGGCCAATTTTTATTTTATTTCGTTTGAACCTTCTTCAGACATTAATCACGCTATGCTGAAAACGTTCCATTACATTCTTGCATGTAAAAACTTGGAAGAACTGGCGGCAAAAACCAATCAGCACTGAATCACATATTGGTTGGTACATGTATGTACCAAATTTCATTCTAATTCACGCACTAAGTTTTGTGGTAGAGTCGCCCCCAAAAAATGGGTCACGCAGATACACACTTACACATTTTCCCTTAAAAAAATAAACGATAAAATTGAATTCCTCACACGTCAGAAAGTGTAAATTCTTCCAAATTGACAATTTTTCACTGATCCAATACTTTCTTTTACACATTTTATGAAGAAGAAAATAAAAAGACCTCTATTATTTAAATAATATAGACTTGCTTTCGATCATGTAAGAAATTTTAACAGAAACCAAGTTTCAAACATTGTATATCTGTCTTATTCATTTCACTGTTCTTCAACTTCTTTTTTAACACACAAATTTTCCTTTCGATATCAATTAAACTTGGCTTGGGCTGCTAATCTATTCGTTTTTAAGTTGGTAGATAGCGAGTTACGGTGAAATAAGCTATTGTAAATAAATAACGTACGCTTGTTTGAAAACTATTTGTTTCTTGGAAAGCGCTCGAAACAGTTACAAGCCGAAAGGGTAAATTTTTTTTAGTATTTTCAAAAATTTTAGTCCATACTATCGTTAACGCACACGTTCATCAACAGCAATTAGCAATTTTTTGCTAATTCGGTGTAAAAAAGCCTTTTCATATATTTTAATTTTTGATACTAACTGTATCAATATCGGACCTTCTACATTTTTGTCTGACGACATTTGAACTGGCGACATTTTGGACCAGCGACATTTTCGACCTGCGACATTTTGGACCGGCGACATTTTTGACCGGCGACATTTTGGACCGGCGACATTTTAGACCGGCGACATTTTTGATCGGCGACATTTTTGACCGGCGACATTTTGGCCCGGCGACATTTTTGACCGGCGACATTTTAGCCCGCGACATTTTGGACCGGCGACATTTTAGCCCGCGACATTTTGGCTCGACGACATTTTGGACCGGCGACATTTTGGCCCGCGACATTTTAGCCCGCGACATTTTGGCTCGGCGACATTTTGGACCGGCGACATTTTGGCCCGCGACATTTTAGCCCGCGACATTTTGGCTTGGCGACATTTTGGACCGGCGACATTTTGGCCCGCGACATTTTAGCCCGCGACATTTTGGCTCGGCGACATTTTGGCCGCGACATTTTGGCCCGCGACATTTCGGCCGCGACATTTTGGGCGTATACCGTATTAAAATAGTTTATCGTTTGGAGATAAAAAATATTGTTCATCTTATGAGTGAATGTTTTGTTCAGTGGATTTTTGTAATGAAAAAGTTGAAAAAATTTAATTAATAGGTATGAAGTTGTACGTAAATATATGTCTTCAATGGCGGTTTTGTTTTTTATTCAAAATCTAAAATTTGTTTTGTCTTCTAGACTAATAAATTCATTATATTTATGGCGTTCACATCAAATGTGTTCCAAAATCATCACCGAGATGCTCTACAGTAACCTTTTAAGCACAAGTTTATCTTCGATCGTGTTTCAAATGTTCAGTTTTCATGATAACATGTTATAATATTTTCTGTATGAATGGGGGGGGGGCAGGCCTTCATTGCAGTGTCCCCTCCTTGTCAAATGCTTTCCAATCCTTAATTTTTGTTACACCTTGTCCCACTTCGCTTGGGACTGTGTTACTGTAGGAACCAACATAACCTTAAAGCAACTAAAAAGCAAAAAATAATAGATAACATTTACATAAAATTTTTTACCCATGCCTATTAATTAAATTTGTAGAAATTTTTCAGTACAAAGATTCACTGAAAAAAATACTCACTCATAAGATGAACAATATTTTTTATCTCTAAACGATAAACTACAACTGAAACTACAACTTAATAAACTACTTTTAATACCTATCTCATTATATGTTAGTTTCTTAATTATTAATTGCCTTTTGCAATATATACCTACTCAATATACTACCTAACCTAACTAGGTTTAAAGACCAAACAAAAATTAGTTTTTAATTAAATTGATGTTAAAGGATTCTGTGGGTAGTCAGTCAGGTTAGGTAATAGTTTCCATTATTTGAAAATATTTCATTGATGTAAAGAATGGTAGTTTTGCATGTTTAGAAGATACCTGAAAAATCAAGAAAAAAAATAATGTTCAAGAGTAATATAGTGCTTTTTAAAATTCTTTACGCTATGATACCGGGTAAAAAAGAAGAAAAAGAAATGAGAGCACTTTTTAAAACTTTTTTAATCCCCCCCCCAAAAAAAAAAATTGAAAATATTCAATTTTTTGGTTTTTCTGGCTTCTTCCTGGATCAGAGGGAATTATTCGATCTCAATATATTTTTAAAATTTCAGAAGGCTTCACCAATCGTAACTTTTCCGTCCAAGAGTATTAAAATAAAACATTAAAACAAAAATTTTAAAAAATCGCTAAAAACACATGAAAATTTTCATTTTTTCAAATTTCAAGCTCGTTGTGGGATCGGAAGATATTATCCGAGTTCAAAAATTTTTGTTTTGTTTTGTAAGTCTTCACCAATCGCAACTTTTCCGCACTATTACGATTCGAAAATAAAAACTTCGTTTTTTTCGCTCCACCCTAGTATCCATCAAGTCGGTCAGATCTGGTGAAACTTGAAGTATATAGTAATAATGTATATAAATTTGTGTAGCGAAAGAGAAGAAGACAAAAAACACTCAAGTTCGTCTAAATTTTTGCAATCTTTAGTTTTTTAATTGCAATCAACTCAAAAAACGATAAATAATTACTGAGAAAGCAATTGAATGTACACATTACAAGCTTTGAATTAATGGAAAAAGTAAATTCCGTGAAGTATCTTAGGAGACGTTCCAATGGGAGATCACAGTGACCTCCTGAAAATTTTCGTATCCAAAAAATTTGCTGACGATTCGGCAAATTTGGAAACAGTATTACAACATCGAAATTTCTTTTTTTTTTTTTTTACATATTAAGATTATTTTTTTATATTATATGATACCTGCATATGGGTAAAACAACGTAAAAAAGAAAGCGACCTGGGGTCTCTTCTAGTTTGAAAGAAAAAAAAAATGTAGCTCATTTTGATACGTTTTCTCGTAGTAAAATGCGTCTAGTATGTATGTCAGATCTGCTAAAACTTAAAGGAAATAATAATAATGTGTATATGTGTGTATAGAGAAAGAAAAACGTTCCCAACACTTAATTTTGACCGAATTTTTAGAACTTTTTGCTTTTTATTGCAATTAACTCAAAAAATTATAAATCAATTGCTGAGGGAGTTATTGAATTGACATGTTACTAACTGGCAAAGACTGGAAATATTGGAAAAAGTAAATACTGTGAGGTATATACAGAAAATAACAACGTTACGAATGCACAAATGAGCAGGGATACTGCAGACACGTGTTTCGGCGTTACAAGAAACGCCTTTTTCAGTGCAAAAAAAGTTGTGAGCTTATGGATGCACAGACATTCTGCAGTACCCCTGCTCATTTGTGCATTCGTAACGTTGTTATTTTCTGTACATCTATAGCACAAAGGTATTTTTAAACTTTACTGTGAGGTATTTTTAGAGGCTCCCCAATGGAAGGTCAAAAAAGTCACTAATGATAACCTAATGAAAAATTTCATACTCGGAAAAATTTTCTGAAGATTCAACAACAATGTTGCAACATTGAAGCTTTCTATTTGTTTATTCTTTACGTGTGGACTTGATGGTATTTTATCATTCGGAAAAATTAGGAAATTTCTTTGGCAAATTAAGAACATATTAAGAAGTATAAGATAATACTCATGTGCCCGCGAGCTTAAATTTTTACAAAATACAATCAAGAACTTGCAAAAAGTGTTTTATTAAAAATCTCAATGTTGCAATACTGTTTCCAAATTTGCCGAATCGGCAGTGTGGCATTTTACGATTTCTGCCAACGGACGCCACTAGTTTCCCACCCTTGGAAATACCCTTGGAACTGTTTCCCACACTTTGAGGCCAGCTGCAGCATTCTTTCAAATCCATAAAACACTGCTGCTACGCCCCCAAGTTGACACTTGACCGTTTGGACGAAATTCCTCATCCTTTTCCCATGATCTTCGTCCAGCTGCATCTCTGGGCAAGGAGATGGGGGATCTGATCCCCGTTTGTTTTCTGAGAAGGGGGGTGGGGCATCTATTTCGGTTGAGCTGGGGAGCGGATGGAAATCGGGGAGAACGCTCTGAAACTTTGGAGAGGTCAGACATGCTTTCTGACTATCCAGAAATCTGTATTACAGAACCCAAATGTTAAAGTTTAACATTTGTTGTAAATATAGTTGTAGTATATATGTAAATAAAGAATGTTCAGTTTAATTCTGTCATTCAATGCTTGACCACTCAGCTTTGCCACGCCAATATGCTACAGCTATACTTTTTGGTGCCAACGGCGGATAAGTGATAGTTATAAACAGAAATGAAAGAGCAGTTTTCCCTTCTCTCTGTGAGACAGAAGAAAGGCAATCTTTCTAAAAAAAGAGAAGTTGTGCTGCTGCCTGCAGCGATTGAAAGAAAGATCGACCCCCGATCTTAGCGATCTTCTGCACTTTATGACTTTGCTTCTTGTCTCCGGCGAAAGACCCCCTGCGGTTTTCGTCCGATGAAAAGTCATTAGCTCCTGTGGAAAGATCTTCCTGATCTGTTGGAGTTGGAAAATCGTCGTCTTGCGGTCAATTATCCGATTGATCTGCTTTTGAAAGTTCTTGAGCCACCCTGGCTGATGTGATAAACACCCGTTTATCAGCTGAAAAAGTTCCTGCGGCTGTCCTTGCCGATTGTTCTTTGATTCATCAAGGAGGCATCCTGTTCTCCGGAAGAAAAAAAAAATTGCTGATCCATGTTTTGCTTGACCAACCTGGTTTGATTGCAAAATCTCACGATTTGTTGTGTTTAAATTCTGTCCTGGAATCGTAGGAACATCCGTTTCCTCAAGTGCTTGTGTGTTTTGCGTGGTTTTTGCTCATCCGAAGAAAAACGTGCAGTGTTAAATTTTTTCAGTCAAACTGAATCGTTGAAGCATCCGTTCCTGAAAACTGTTTGTCGTGAACTTTTCGATCATCCGCTTTCTTAAAAGTGTGTTTGCGAGTCGTTTCGTGTGTGTTTTGGAACTTTTCGACTCTTCGCGTGTGTTACGTGGTGAACTTGGTGAATTAGGTGCGAATGTTTTGGATTACCTTGACACAGAACCAGGGTGCAGCCAATGTAAGTATCTTTTCCTTATAGTTGGTTGTGAACTAAAATTTTGTCAAAATTCAAACAGTGCATTTGCTAATTTACATTAAGTTCGGGTTACTATTTTGTGTTTGTTCAAATGTTTTCATATGTGTTGTTTTATGCTAAATTGTTTAAATATTAAATAGAGAGAAATTTCTAATGAATTTTAACTTACAATAAATACTGTAAAATTAGCATTTTCTTTGTCAGTATGGAGTTTTTGATAAAAGCTAAGATCGTAGATTTGAAAGAACTCGCTACTGAGTTCGGTGTACAATTTAATTCCAAAATACGGAAACTAGATTTAGTAAAATTGATCTCTGATTGTGCAGAATATGATAACAAAATAGCTGAGACTTTACTGGAAGAAATTGTCCAAACTAGGGAGGAGAATGATCGGAAAGAAAAAGAGGAAAGAGATAGGAAAGAGAGAGAGGAAAGGGATAGAATTGAGAGGGAAGAGAGGGATAAAGAAAGAGAGGAAAGAGAAAGAGATAAGCAACGTGCTTTTGAGCTTGCTATGCACACTAGCACGAATGTAAATTCCTCA
>JAXGGA010013938.1:0-33594 GCA_038373865.1 Uloborus plumipes
GTTTTCAGGATCTATGATTCTTAATTTTTGTTTTTAAAAATATAACTTTTCTGCGCGCATTTCGATTTTCATAGTTAACTAGCTTATTACAAGGCGTTGCCCGGTATTGCATTACGTTTAACTTATTTCATGGTAAAATGAAATAGGTGAGCCCTAAACTAATTAACTCATTGTTAATCGTTATCTTTGTTGGAAAATACTCATATTTAAATGCGTAAAATTTTATCAACTTGTATGCTTAAAGGCTTATCTTTATTATCTATCTATTTAAAATAGGAAGAAAATGGTCATTTCGAGACAAAATATTTGAAGTTTGAGCTTTTTGGATTTTTTTAAAATTTCAAAACCACGCCTACATGAATTCTAGGCCATCAAGGAACAAATCAGACTTAGTCAACGTAATTATATTTCACCAATCATGTTCGTATTATCTGGGATGCCCTATTTGTGGGAGTGTGGTGTCGTAGTACATACTGTGCAATTGAGGATTTTAGGGATACTTTTTTTTTAAGTTAGTGGGGGGGGGGGGGGTCGTTGTTGTGGGAGGGGCTCTGTAGCTCTAATAGCGTGCAACATAACTATTGGGGGAGATTGGCCTTCATGCAATTTTTGCGTAATTAAACTACTCAGATCCCGCTACGAGCCACCTGAGAATCTGGCCCCTAGTTTCTGACTAGGCTGACATGACCTCTTGGTGGCCCTAGACATTTTTAAAAAATAAGATATTCTGAAACAATTTGAAATAGGGCACAGCTGACTGACATGATTCTTTTCCGGCCTTTCTTAAGCCTTCACAATCACCGAAAACGGGGAATTCGAGGTAGTTTTCTCGAAGATAAAATCTTTGTTTGAATCCGCCGAAAAGTTGAAATCTAATTCGAGTATCGAAGCAGTTATCCAGTTTGATCATTCCTCTTTGTTATTTTCGGTCTTAATAATTGTCAATGATCTGAAAGGAACAATTAGGATTGGTGCCAGCTCCGTTTTCTCCCTTGTTTCCTTGAATTTTATCAAATTAAGTTGCCCTTCTTTAGCAATTGCACTTTGTTTCGAAACTAGCCCCTGTATTATTGGCTAAATTTGACAGAATTACAGGACAGAAAAGTACCTTACTTATTTGATCACACGCAGTTTAATAGCATTGCAAAAAAAAATCGCGACAAACTTTGTGAAAAATGTAATTGAAACAAATAACATTAAAAAAGCAAAAAACGACGAATAAGTACCGAAAACAGATTTTCCCATGGGTTTTGGTTGATAATCATTCAAAAATCTATCTTTTTATATATATATATATATAAATGCATGTATGTATATTTGGTTCCTTATACAAATCCAGTTTTCGTCGGATTTTCATCAAACATGGCACAGAGATTTCTTGATGCACTAGAATTCACAAAGGCGGGGTTTTGAAAAAAAAAAAAAAAAATATCCGAAAAGCTCAAAATTCAAATTTTTTGTCTCAAAATCGCCATTTTCTTTCAACTTTGAATATATAGACTAATAAAAATAAGCCTTTAAGCATATAAATTGATAAAATTGAACACATTTAAATATGAGTATTTTCCAACAAAGATTACGATTAACAATGAATTATCAATTTAAGTCTCACCTACTTCATTTTAACATGAAATAAGTAAACATACTGCAATACCGGGCAACGCCGGGTAAAAAACTAGTAATAAATAAATACATTCATAACGTTCACGAAATTGTGAAATTTGGTACACGTTAACTTGTGCTCTTGAGAAAGGGTGCTCTTCGAAGCGATTTTTTTTTCTGAAGAAATTTTGCTTCGCGTATTTCAATCAAAGATTTTTTTTCTTCGGTTGGGAGCGACATTTTCATATTTTTTAACCGACTTCAAACTAGCTGTCGTGGCCGTCACGAAACTTTCTTCTATATCTATCTTATGAATTCCGGTTACAAAATAAAATACGTACTCGCCCGAGTAGTTGGAGACAGCGCCAATTTCCCAATTATCGTAATAACCCTGCAAATGCAGAATCAATGAGCGAAATTGGAAATCATTGCAAAAGCCTTGTTTAGATAAATTGCAAACATTTTGTTTGTTAGTAAAAAGAAATTGGCAACAGTTAAAAATTTCAAATCATTGAAAGTTTTCAGCTGTTTTGATAATTAAATAGCGTGAAAGCGATTTTTTAATGAAGTAATTTTTCGCATTGTTGACTAAGCGCAAAAATCACCCCACCCTCCCCCTGGGGCGATTGGCGCCAAAATTTAATCGATGCTTGCTTCCATATTGGGTTAGTGTTATTCCAAATTTCATTCAAATCGCAGCAATATTTCCCGAGATACAGTAGGTGCAGTGACAAAATAAGCACTTTTGATTGCTCCACCCCCCTTTGAGATATTGACACACAAATTGAATCAGCACCTGTACTCAATAGGGTCTACCTATGGACTAATTTTCGTTTGATTCCGCCGGTTACTTCCTGAGATATAGCAGTCACCCCCGCGCAGAACACGTGCGATTGCTCCACCCCCCTTCAAGATATTGACAAACAAATTGAATCAGCACCTGTACTCAGTAGGGTCTACCTATGGACCAATTTTCGTTTGATTCCGCCGGTTACTTCCTGAGATATAGCAATCACCCCTGCGCAGAACACGTGCGATTGCTCCACCCCCCTTGGAGATATTGACAAACAAATTGAATCAGCACCTGTACTCAGTAGGGTCTATCTATGGACCAATTTTCGTTTGATTCCGCCAGTTACTTCCTGAGATATAGCAATCACCCCCGCGCAGAACACGTGCGATTGCTCCACCCCCCTTGGAGGAATTCGCTAAAAAAAGTCAGGTGCACCAGTTCACATGGTGGTACATATGTGAAAAAATTTTTGTTCGATTTCATTCAGTAGTTTTTGCTCTAGCGCGGCCACAAAAACTGGTCACACACATACAGACTCACACACACACAGACAGACAGACAGACATTTTCTAAAAATGGTCGAAATGGACTCAGCGCACCTCAAAACGTGCAAATCCGTCAAAATTCGACATTCGAAAATTTTCACGAAACCAATACTTTCTTCTATATATTAGATATAGAAGAAAGTAAAAAGGAGGAGGTTCTCAATTCAAAGCGTGTACTTTTTTTTTTGTTCGCACATAACATCTGATCTATTGAACCGATTTGGACTTTTTTTTTTCAATCGATAGGAGATGGTGTAACTTAGGTATCATGTACTCATATGACGATATTTGTTTACTAGAAAAAAAGTTATTATGGAAAACAGTAAATTTCATGTCATTTCCCCATTAAATGGTTAAATTTTCAATCCATTGCAGGGACGTCATTTCAAGTTTTTCCAGGGGTGGGGGGGAAAGGGTGAAAACACAATGCAATTTCATCGGAAAACAGCAAAAACCATGCCCACAAGCCGGGGGGGGGGCAAATGCCCCCCTGCCCCC
This sequence comes from Uloborus plumipes, assembly GCA_038373865.1. Classification (NCBI taxonomy): domain Eukaryota; kingdom Metazoa; phylum Arthropoda; class Arachnida; order Araneae; family Uloboridae; genus Uloborus; species Uloborus plumipes. Next base: position 3,439 of record JAXGGA010013938.1, read on the forward strand.
CTAAATGACGGGCCTGATCCATTGTTGCAAAAATTTGTTGCCTTGCAACAGCAATATTAATAGTAATCATGATGAAAATTTTGAACCAAGGCTTCTCTGGAGAAAGTATAAAATTTATTGCTTTCTTAGAATTTTTAACCGACTTCAAAAAAGGAGGAGGTTCTCAATTCAACGCGTGTAGTTTTTTCTTTTTTTTTTTTAGTTTGTTCGCACATAACATCTGATCTACTGAACCGATTTGGACGATTTTTTTTAATCGATAGGAGATGGTGTAACTTAGGTACCATGCTCTCATATGACGATATTTGTTCACTAGAAAAAAAGCTATGATCGAAAAACTAAAACAATTACATTCAATTTATACGAGAAGGGAAGCGGGAGTGAAATTTTATTTTAATCGCTACTTGCTTTTTAATGATTCGTCCCAGCTGATGGTTTAAATCCTTGCGAAACATAAAATTGGAAAGAAGGTGTCGGCAAGCTACAAAAAGCAGAAGGCGAAGCCCCCTAGTATCATAAGCATTCACAGAGGCTCAAACTTGGAGAGGGTAAGTTGCTTTCCCAGCACAGATAACGCTCTTGCAATGAAAAATCTTTTACAGAATTTTATTTCTATTCAAGTACTTCAATATGAGGATATGAGCTGGTAATGTATCAGGGTTCTGGTGAAATCGGAACCATCAACATTCAGGTTTCTATTCAAAAGTGGGCACATTCTAAATTAAAATGGGGATGTTTCCTTGATTTTTTATGTAAAAATATCTTAGTCTGGGACAAAATCTGATATGTCTTTGTGCTCAATTATGTATTCAGAAAATATAATGAAATTAATCAGTAGGTTACTGCCCCTAAGCCATGGCTAAGGCAGAAATACATACAATCATGTAGAAATACATGCGGTGTACTGCATTTTGCGAAACGATTTTTATTATAGTCTAATGCATTTTTTCTATCTCTTGAACAATTTTGGAAAATGAAAATGTCTCTTTTTAATACGCTCTTATTAGTTTCACATGTGGGTTTGTTTGTATGTATGTAACTCTGAATAAAAATAAGATTCACGTTCTTTACAAATGTAACGTTCTTTGTACATATAAAAGTAATATATTTAATTCCATGATTAATACTAAAGGCAAAATTATATTACATGTTGATGTATTATTAGTGCATGTAAACTTATAATACATCATGATTTAAAGCTTTATAGCTTGATTAACTCTAAAAGCTTATTTTTTAGTTCTTTTAACGTTTATTTTAATTCTTGATAAATCTGTACCTCAGAACCAGAAGGACGTAAGTCCAAAAATGGTGATTTTCACTTTATTAAGGAATTGTATGTAGAATCTTATTCTTCATCGACCCATGAGAACGGTATTCTCTAAATCAAATTCCTTCCAACTATTTAGCAGCATTAAAATAGCGCAAGTCCCATACTTTGCATGCATCCGACAATAGTTTTTCCCTTCTCCTGAAAAGTTGCAAAAATGGACTTACGTTAGTCTGGTTCTGAGGTACAGAAATTAGTTCTCTAACACAACAGCCATTTAGGGTCTACTTTTTTTTTTTCAATTTTCTAACTCATGAAATTTAGTTGGTGATTTACAAAAGCTTGAAAAACTTCAAATACATTTTGATTTGACTTTAACGTGATGTATAATACATTTTATACGTCACCTTAAAATCAGATACATCGCACACCTAGAAGAATACTGTCACAACTCAAAAACAGAAAAATTTAAGACATGGAAAAGAAATTGATATATTAAAGCAATTAGTAATGGTGCAGTCTATCATACATTAGGTTAGATCATTTCAGCTCATTTGCTTTCATAATGCTTTTAAAATAAACGTTTCTTTTTGACTTTTAAATCATGGCTCTGGGTACATCTCTGAACATTCGGAGTTTCGACTTTTGAGTTGTGACAGTATTCTTCTAGGCGTGCGACATCTTAAACTGAAGTGATCTCTTTTTTAATTGATTCCTTTTCTCCCAGCGTACTACCTGCACTTCAACTTCAACTATTGAGTTTTAATCTGAAATTCCGCAGGAGATTCAAACAAACAATCGCTAGCATTTCCTTTCGTCTTGCCTTGGGACCTTTAAAAAATAGAAAGGCACTACACAAAGAGGTTCCTCCAAATCATTAACCCTGGCAAAAATAATAGAAAAACAACGCTAATTAGCCGATAAAACATGCCTCTATTAACGGGGAATTTATTTTGATTTCGTTACTAATGGCTGTTCGACGAATGTTCTTTTTTTCGTGCCGTGGGGAAATTCTAAATCGGTGTTTTTCGGTAATAGTGGTAATATCGATAACGTATGCAGCTAATTAGTAAAGATAGAAATCAAACGCATCTCGTTTTTGTTTTTTTAAAAACAATTTCATGTCTGCTTTTTTCGTAGGGATACTTCATCCTCGGTAGATACTGAATTTGGATTGTTTTTTTTCTTTCTATCTACATTTCCTGATACATTCCTTTTTATAGATACGCCATCTTTCTTTCTTTTTTTCAATTTGAGATTTCTTAATATAATTTAACAAATTGCAGTTCAGGTTAGACAGAGATCAATATTTGGTTTCTGGAGAGAGAGAGGGGGGGGGGGGCGGATGGAGATATAGCGACTCCTTAATGCGTATAAAATTGATTAAGTTATGGTATAAATATGGAACACTGCTATTTGTAAAAAGAAAAGGCCACAGCATGAATGAATCATTCGAATAAAATGAAATTTGCAGCAATAGTCAATCGTAGGATGTAGACGTAGAGCGCTATATAGACAGGCAGACGCATCAAGGTTAAGTTTCACCACTTTGGATCCAACTTAATTACTTTTACTTTCAATTTTTCATTGTTGCGAGCTAGGGTTACTAGAAAAAAGTTTCGGGACATTGCTAAGCTTTGCCAAATCCACGTTATGCTAATAATTGCTCACAGTGAAAAATGAACAAAACGCGATATTTTGCCAGAAAACTCAACCACTCAAGCACTCAAACACACGCTGGATCCAAAGTGGTCAAAGTTAATTTTGGTGAGGCGGCTCGTCTATATAGGGGCCTTAGTAGGATTTAATGCAACGTAGTGACGTTTTAGAGTAGTATCAAATCTGCAAAGAACTTGAGTTTTTATCTTTTATTCAGAGTTACATACAAGCGACTGAAATACTTATAATACATCAATATGCAATATAGTTTCTCTTTTGGTATCAATAATAGTATTAAATATATTACGTTTATGTTTGTAAAGAACGTGAATTTTATCGTTTATTCAGAGTTACATACATACATACATACATACATACAAACCCACAAGTGGAACTAATAATCTTAAAATATAGTTTACAAAACTAAAAAATACGCTTTTAGAGTTAATAAAAATTGTTCACATGATACTCTGATTTCCCACTGAGTTTCAAAACTATTGAATATCCGCTAAGTTTTCATGCACTCATAATACATCAACACGTAACATAGTTTAGCCTTTAGTATTAATAATAGTATTAAATATATTACTTTTATATTTGTAAAGAACGTGAATTTATCTTTTATTCAGAGTTACATATGTTGCAGCTCTATATACAATTTTATTATCTTTGTTTCAAAAGTTTAGGAAATAAGATTTGGCAACGTTGGTTGTTAAAAAGAAAGGAAAACAATGTGGTTGAAAAATAAAAATGTCTCACATAATTGTTGGCATTGTTTGTGGATTTAGTTAAGTACATATAAGTTATTTTTGACATCAGTAGTAACGAACAAAATTACGTAACAAACGTTACACATACATACAAACAAACAAACAATCCCACATGTGAAACTAATAAAAGCGTATTCAAAACGACATTGCTTTCCAGTCTTCCTAATAAACGCAACTCTTAAATGAAACAAAAATTGGTTAAAAGCATCTCATGCAACCATGATCTAAATCCCATTTCCTCGATAACCGAGTGGCTTCTGTGAAACTAGACCTGCCCAGTTAATGAATCTTTCACGAATTCCGCCAACGAGTCCCTCTAAACTGGGCAGGGAAGGACACATGAGATATCTCTCCGCGGCACCCGCTTAAATTATAAACCCGTGATCAGGGACTCTGATGAAATCGGAATGTGGGATTAAAGTCCCACATCGGGGGAGAGGGATTGACGGCCGGATCGGTTCACTGCCAAAAATCATTATGTCTCGCTACGCTGAGGATTAGATGCTGATTTCCTGAGATTCTCTGATGTCTGGCTGCTCATCTTCCAAAAGCAGATGATGAAATCAACGCTGTTAATACACAAATTTGAAAAAAAAAAAAAAAAAGCTAGCTCATGTATGGAGGACTCCCGCTAGTAACTAAAAACCGTTTTTAGCTCCAATTGCTCAAAGCAGCTGAAGACTTTTGATATTTAAAAGAATCAAGTAATCAAAATATTAATATGAATTTTGGCATTTAAAATTCAAATTATGTTAAAAATCAATGTTAGTGTTGCAGTAGCAAAAAAATTGTTGAAACGTCATAACGTAAAAAAACCGGGTGAATTTAGGACAAACTGTTTAAAATTCTCCGAGCCCTCCTCCTCCTATAAAACTTCAAAAAAAAAATTTCCATACTCCGAACCGAAACCCCCAATGAGCGAAGCCTTTAGTTTTCGACTAGGCTGACTTGGCTTCTCGTCGGCCCTGCTTACTCTGTGTGGAGGAGAGATCAAGTATTGTAAAAACTTTTTTAAATCATGACGGTTAGCTGTAAAATTTTGCATTATTGCAATTGTTTTGGAGCATATAGTATCAAGCAAGAGTGCCCACAGGGGGGGGGGGGATTATGGCACAAGTTGCGCCATCAAAATTTTTTTTTGGGGAGGGGGATTTTTTTAAAATAATTTATTTATTTATTTTAGTTATTTATTCATTTATTTTTTAAATTAAATTATTTACTGATTTTTTTCAATGTAAATTATTCATTAATTTATTTTTTAAATTTGAATTATTCCTTCATTATTATTTTTTTATTTATTTATTTTTCATGTGTGTGTGTGTGTGCTTGGAATGTCTGGAAAAAAGGAAAAAAAGTGATTCTATTCTGCGCATAATTCGTACTTTAGAAAATTAATTAAAAAAAATAATAATAGTCATAATTTTAAAAAATAAACAAAAATATTTAAACAAATAAATGAATAATATTTTAAAAAATAATAAATAATATTTAAGAAATAAATAAAAATTATTTAAAAAATAAATAGATAATATTTTAAAAAATAATAAAATAAAAAAGAGGGATAAAAATAAATAGCACAAAAGGGTTGTGAAAACTTTTTGGGGGAGGGGGGATTGCGCCATTGAGCTTGGGGGAGATGGGCACCCCTGGTATCAAACTTGGCATATTTTAATGCTACATTGCAAAAAATAAACTTGTTTTTACAGTATAATACTGGCAGCAGAGGTTCCCATTTAAAACTGTAAAATGCACAGTAATAAAGTGTAAAACTAGCAATTTTACAGTTTATTATTGTAAAGTAGCAATTTTACAGTTTATTACCACAAAATTAGCTGTATATAATACTGTAAATACAACAGTATAATAGCAGAGGTTCCAGTTTAAAACTGTAAAATGCTCTGTAACAAACTATAAAACTAGCAATTTTGCCGCTTATTACTGTAAAGCAGCAATTTTACAGTTTATTATTGTAAAATTAGCAATTTTTACAGTTTGTTTCTATAAAATTAGCTGCATTATACTGTAAAACCATCTATTTTTTACAGTGTAAATTTTGATTTTTGTCATCGATTTTTTTAGCTCTAGAAGAGCACTGTATTAAAACAAACGGATAGGATTGGCAAGTACCCTGAAAAGTAAAAGGTTTCTTTATTCATGAAATGTAAAAAGTGTTTCCGGTGCCGCATGCGTCCTGACGTCACAGTTCATTAAAAATCGCTGACGATGCTTTTCTGACAAAGAGTTTCTATGCTTTAAAAAGGCATTTGATGGAATTCGCTTTTTATCTTTTCAGAAACGAAGCTTGGAGCTCTCCTTTCCCCCACTCCCTTGATTGTCATGTGGCGCAAAAAAACTGAGATTTTGCTGAAACAAATACTTTTACCTTCCGCTAAGTATTAAAAATAGCTCCATTGTGGATTATTCCTTAGAAAAAAGGTGGGAAACGTTTTAAGTGCATGGAGACATGCCATTTCAAATTTTCCTAGGTTGGGGGGGGGGGATAAGAGGTAAAGATATTTTATGCATAGCATATCGAATGACTATCCATACCCCCTCCTGTGTTTGAAAAATTAAAACCGTAAAATTAGATGCGAGGCAGTTTGAAATTTCGACATTAAAATGCTCCCAATATGCAAACAGCGTTACAGATTTACAAACAAAAAAAAGTTGTTGATAGCATCAACTGAAAGGATCTTATAATCTCTACATACTGTCCGTCCGAGAAAGCTGCGCCTAGCACTCGCGAACCATTCCACTTAAAAACGGGGTGATGGGTTGTGAGTGTGAACTTTCTGAAGTTTTCAATCTAAAACTTGCATTTTTGCTATCCTTTCTACACATTCAACTAAACTATGTATTTGAAATTAGCATTGCTCTACGTTGTTTGATACGGCTCAGAATGCATCTTATTATTCTTCCCCTTATTGTTATCTTACCTATCACGCCTGTTTTGGTAAGATCATAGAAGACCTCATGTATGCGTAAATAAGCGGAAGGTTTTACCTTAGAAAATCAAGCAGAATGAAGTCTCAAAAAGCACCTGTTTGTTTGAATACGCAAAACTCACTTTGCTAAAAATTTCAACGTTTGTTTCTCTTCGTACCGGAAAGGTTAGGGCACCTGTTCGAAAAAATTCAATAAGCAATTCGTTTTTCACTCCAATTGCAGGCAATTTTCACATAAATCGCCGATTATTGGGGTTAAAAACTACTTGCATTTGTTGATGTTATATATTGCCATTGGAAACAAGATTTTTTTTCTGCTTTCGATGCAATTTATTCTAATTTTCAAATTAAACACAAGTTATTTGCGTTTAAAACTTACTTTTTCAAAGGCTTTGCTCGATTTCAGGCACTACTTTCCTCATAAAAACCATCGATAAAAATTGAAATAATTGTTCCACAGTTTTTTTCTTCACATCATTGGATAGAGCGATATTTTTAACCCCAGATTTATCTCGATTTACAGTCGTGGATCCATGCTTCTATCTCATACAGAAAAAAAGTTACACGTATTTGAAGTTCAGTGCTCGGAATTTCTATTTTTAATGCGCTTTTATTAGTTTCACATGCGGGTTTGTTTGTAAGTATCTATGTAACTCTGAATAAAATATGAAATTCCCGTTATTTACAAATAAAAAAGTAATATATTTAATGCTATTATTAATACTAAAAGCTAAACTATATAGTATTACATGTGTGGATGTATTGTAAGTTCATCTAAACTTAGCGGATATCATCTAAAAGCGTATTTTTTAGTTTTTTTAAAGTACAATTTAATCACTAAACGTTGTGTTATTTGCTTTTATCATCATTGTATGTTCAAGGGGTTAAGAATTCGCTGTGTCATTACTAAAAACTATTATGGAAGCCCAGTTTTCTTGAAAGGTTCTAGTAGCACTGCTTCTTTCATTTTCTCTTTTTAAGTTAGGTGTGACTTTTAAGACTGATTTTGTAAGTGAATTTGGAGCGAAAAACATCCTCAGACACTTCACTTCGTAAAACTCACGAATACGGAAAATGTTCGAAAGAAAGATCAACTTTTCAAGTGCAAGTACCTTTACTAGTCTTTTGAACGATTCTTTCCTTTTACGCGTACGCAACTTCTTGACTGTAAAAAGAAATTACTTTTCTTCTTCGTTCATTGAAAAATGACTATCTGACACATTCCCACCACGAAAAGGGTATCATTGTTAATCTTTCTTTTGGTTTAGGTTCTCAAGCAGACGTTGAGTTCGAAAAAGCACGCCTGTCATCTCCTCCAGAACACTTCACAAATCGGCTGGCAATGCCTCTTGAAAACATTTCTTGACACAAAAGAAAAAATGATTTCGAAGTAGTACCTCTTCTTTGTACCATTGCAGGAATCCAAATAGGATTAAACACTGCTTGATGTGTTACTTTGCTTTTTGCAGTGCTACTTAAGGTAACTATGAATCGGGTTAACGTTGCACCACTCGTAGTTTCTTTTGCAAATCACAAGTACTCAAAACTGTGCAAGCCCAATGCTGCAGACTTCTGGCAAGATTATAATATTAGCTTTCCACTTTTTATTTTATAAAATACTAGCTGTACCCGCCCGGCGTTGCCCGTGCATTTAGAAAATGCAGATAAGTGAATAGCGCAGGAATAGTAGTGTGTATAGCAACAAATCACAATAGTAGCAATTTCTAGTGTAGACAAAAAATAGCTTACTTATTGTAAGTATGTATGTATGGTAGAATGTGTATATTGTATGTATGTAAGAATGTTGTATATGCGTGAAATAAGCATGGAGCGCTGTGAACGATGAGGGAATATAAAAATAACAAAAGGCAAACATTATTTTTAAGTTATTATAATTTATTCCTTAAAATTATATATCATTAAACAATTACGACAGTAACACTATTAAACAATATCAATCTCTTAATGCTATAGCGTGAACAATATTTTTTGTTAGTCCATCTTTAGCTAACACAAACAAACTGGATGGTTTACCCCAGGGGTGGCAACCTTTTTGGGAAAAGTGCCACTTTCGGGAAAAGAAATATTTCGCGTGCCACTTTGAATTTTTCAATGACAAAAAAGGGAATTATTTTTATTTATGGGCTGATTGTGTTACTTTTACTCAAATACTATATTATTTCTCTAAGTTTGAGCAGTGAAGAAGCTCCGTGCAGGGAAAACTCGTTTTTTGCTATCTTTGGTCAGGTTAGGGAAACGGTAAATTGGTAGGGGTTCTTGCTCTCTAAAAAATTTTCAACATTGAAGTTAGAAAAGTACAATTGTAGACTGTTACATAGAGAGAAACCTTAATGTGATCAAGTTTATCTCTTCTAAAGCGTGTTCGAAATTGTCCTAAAAATGTGACTTTAGGTTTTATTTGAAAACCGTAGAAGAAAGGTACCTTTCAGGATTTCCATTGAAATTTTTCGAGACATTGTGTGAAGTCATTTTTGAGTAGTCATTGAGAACGAAAGGTTCAGATCTAGGCCATATCTGCAGACTTTAAATAAGAGGGAGAATGAAGAGATATCTCTCGGAGAATTTTCAAAACTGAAATCGTAAACACGTATAGTTGGACCGCAAAGAGATGGTGGATCGACTGGAAGCGGAAACGGACCACTTCATTTTGAAATAGGTAGGATCTGCTGGAACGCGTAAGCAGTGAACTTGTGCTTTCTCGCTAAAGTCTTGGTTTCCTAGAATGCGACAATCGTCGCCGACACCGGGCGCGACTGCACGCTGGAATCAGAACCAGTTTGGCTGGAGCGTGGCGTGAAGCGACGTCAATCTGCGGCTCAGGCGCATGCACAGAAGAAGGCAGCGACCGTCGCCTCGCCAGTGATCGACGATTTCACTCCTAGGAAACCAAGGCTTAATCCAACCTATTTTTAAAAGAAGTGGCCCGTTTCCGTTTCCAATCGACACGCCATCTCTTCACTGTTTAACTTTAATTTCACGGCATCTTTGTAGTAACGTTTGGGAAACTGTGAATTCAGCAGCCCTTCACAAGAAATTTTTCTAAATTAAAGTCTGTAAATAAATTTTAGACTATCTTTAATAACTTTGGAAGGCCTGGGATTTGGAGGCTGTCATGGGAAACTTTTTTAAACTGAAGTTTTAAAAATGGAGTTTTAGACGAAATTTTGAGATTGGAGGAAGTAGTGCTTGCTCTTCCATTAATAATTTCAAAATTGAAAACCAAAAGATGCATTCTTAGATTGTTTAGGAGAGTTTGGGGTTCCTCCAGAAATGTTTCCATATTTAGGCTCTTACCATGCAATTTGTGTAATAGTTGGTGATGTTAAGGAAAAGGTTGGGAAATTCGAAGGCTCCTTCGTTTAAAAACACATACACAAAGTTGACGACGTCAGGCAAGGAAAAGGAGAATCCGCACTGCAATCTTTTTGAAATAGAAGTTTCAAAAATGTCATTTTAGGATACATTTGGCTAATTTAAGAGAAGAGGTAGAAGAGCTGCTTTTCTCTGGAAATGTTTAGAATTTATGCACTAAAATGCATTTCTAAACATAGGGATCTTAGGAAAGGAAGTGGGGGTCGGAACACTTCTCCAGAAATTTTCTGCAATAAGAGGGTGGAAAACGTAATATTAAGAATTTTTTGGACTGCTAGGGAGTTTATGACACATTTTTAGAACCGCATTTGGGCTTTCGATACCCTTAAGTTTTGCTGCCCGAAGCTAGGGCCCCCTTGCTCTCTCCTAGATCCAACAGTGGCTAACAGTTAAGTTACTTTAGAAAGTTTTAGCCCAAAGACCTCCCTCTCAGTGATAATTCAAATTTCTGGTCATTTGCTGAACCATCTTTGGTAGAGCGTGATTAAGTTGTGCCATCCGTTAAAAAAGCATCCGAGTCTGAGTCGGAATCCTCAGAATCACTTAGGGCTTTGGGAACGTTCCGTCCCCCCAGCTCCCGCTCTTTGGATTCTTGCACAAATCATTTATGGAACGCACGATTACATCTCCAGATTAAGCTTTTGACCATATTATAACGTATTATATTTATAATTAAATACAAATGAATTAGCAGTAAGGTTTTAAAAGGATTTTTTCAACTATGAGAATAAGGTTTAAAAAGTTCCACAAAATTGCTGAAAACCACATTATTATTTAATTTTGAAAAAAGTTCAATAAGTCTTCGCGTGCCACTCTAAATACTCTGCCGTGCCACACTGTGGCACGCGTGCCGCGGGTTGGCCACCACTGGTTTACCCACTCGAGAGCATGCCACGTATAATTGTCCGTGTGAAAAACATGGTGTTCTCAAATCTAAGCCACAAACAGACATCGTTTGACCTTGGGATTTGTTGATAGTCATTGCAAATGCCAATCTAATCGGAAACTGAATACGTTTGAATTGAATTGGGACATCTGTAGGTATAATAGGAATCTGTGGTATGAGTATAATTTCACCTCTGAACTTGCCATTTAAAATCCTGGCTTCGATCACGTTTTTCATTAATTTTTGAATGACTAATCGCGTACCGTTGCACAGTCAGGGCGGGTTCAAATTACGAAGCAAGATATTTGGAGATCCAACCTTTATTTTTTGAAAATTTGTGTCACTTTAATGGTCGTTCATACCCCCCCCCCCCTCTCGCAGTGAAAAAAAAAAAACATTACACAGCAGATTTTGCCTAATAACTTAACACTCATGGTGTTTGATACGTTTTATTTGTTTGTAATGATGTTTTTAGGTCACAACCAGTGTGAAAATCACAAAAAATAGTTACTTTAATTTTTAACATATATTTATCTTCTTCAGAATTTTTGACTTTTAATTTTACCTTGAATTTGACGTAAATGCAAGGTATAAAATACAGAATTTTATAAAGGTACAAAAATTAACATAATATAATTGATAGTGTATATAATTTTTGAAAAAATAATATAAGTGCCGCAAATCAAAAACCATTTATTGCCACAATCGATTCAAAGCCCCCAAAAATGGCGCAAACGTTCATAAGAAAATTCTACAGCATCGAAGGACCCCATTGCCAATTTTAACAAAGATCCGACCAAAACTGTCATTTTGTACTATAAAAAAATATGGGGTAGATCCCCATGAGGGGATGTACCTGCATAAGGACATTACAACCATTAAAATCATTCAAAAAAAAAAAAACATGCAGCTCTTCGAAAAAATCCTTGTGGGCCTGGATTCGATCTCATTCCATCAGGAACTTCAACCTGACGCGCAGAACCATTTGACCATCGGGTCGCTCGTTGAAGTAAGGATTTACGATAACACATATTGTATTGGCGAGCAGCGATCTCGAGAAGAAGTTTTATAAATATTTTTTAAAAATTTTTCTAATTCAAAAATCGAAAATCGGGCTTCGAGGTCTGGTGGCCAGGCCCTTTGTGCTTCCGTGTAAAAAATTCCAGGTCCCTGCGTGCGATAGATTTGGCTGGAGAGCTCGGTCAGACAAATGGACAGACAGGCAGACAGACAGACAGACAGACACGTTACACTTGCTTTTATTATTATAGACGAGCAATCTATTTGTTTTGAAGCTAATGCTTGGAAGCTACACTTAAGAGCCGTTTTTTTTTTAAGAATCAGGCAGTCAAAAAACTTGACATTTTTGATTTTGCTGAAAATTTCAGAATATGGTCTTTATTTAAAATTATTAAGCACGTGTTTTTTATTTTTTCAAAAAAAAAATTTTTCTTTCCGTTTTGGGAGGCCAAAGTTGGACTTTGCTCTTTTTTTCAATAAAAACATGCCAACTTAGATGAGCCAATACTTTTTGCTTTAGGAGTGAACCGTTGAACTGACAATTATTTTGTGTTCTACTATATCCCCACTAACTGTAAGTACATAAATATTTGTGGACGACTCTTGACACAAAGGTCAGAGGTCACTCAAAGTTGTACGAAAAATAGTTTTTTAATGCAACTTTGACCGACCAAATCTTCTTGTGGAAACGGTGCACCACGGTAGTGTATATATCAGTAAATACCCACAAAAGAGTAGTATCCAAAAACATAAAGACATAAGTGGTTGATATTTTGCTCATCGAAATATTTGACTCTGAAGTTGCAGAAATCGCAAAATCACGTGACTTTGAGGGTCATTATCTCCTTGCACCATGAGTGACCAGATACGAAACTAGTTGGAATAGAAGCCTTTCTTATCCCAGAAACACAATCCGTTAACAAACCTATGGCTACTCTTTCAGTTTTTGCATAATTCGGCTCTAAACTTTGAAAAATGAGTGTTTTTCGGCGTTAAGAAAAAAGGCCAATTACCTGTTTTAAAATAGGTATTGCTATTATTTGTAGCATTATTATATCCCAACTTCCTAACTAGCTGAAATGACATCTAAAGATGGTTATACAGTTGAAACCAAATTGAAAATGAATTGTCGAAAACACTCAGTATACGTCAAAAACCATATTTTATTTATTTGTCCAGGCGACGTTTTTTTTTTTTTTTTTGTTTTTTTTTTTTTTTTGTTTTTTTTTTTTGTTACAGCTCTTTATTCCGTTCGGTTCCAACATAGTAAGCAATTTATGTACTTCTTGTCGTTCTAGTTGCTGTAAAACTGGAAAGTAATGTATCTTAAGCCTGATATAAAGTAATATATCCGGTCATATCAAGTTTATAATGCTAAAAGAATATTTTGAAATGGATAATAGACCTAATCTAAAAAAAAAAAATACTTACTTGTTCAGCTAAGCTCTCTTGCTCGATGTCATGAATGTCATCAAAAATTTCCAGACCTGCACCGAAGGGCTTTAATGTACCAAGGTTTTTAAGAAGTGACATTCTGCTAAAGAGGCTTCTGATTTGTGAAAAATTTGAGTTTTTGATGACATTCACAACATCGACCAAGAGGACACAGCTGAACAGAAGTTTTTTTTTTTTTGGATTATGTTTATTGTCTATTTCAAAATATTCTTTTAGCATTATAAACTTGATATGACAGGATATATTGCTAGAAATCAGACTTAAGATACATTGCTTTCCTGTTTTACAGCAACTAGAACGACAAGAAGTACATAAATTGCTTACCATGTTGGAACCGAACGGACTAAAGATCTGTAACAAAAAAAAGTCGCCTGGACAAATAAAAAAATATGGTATTTGACGTATACTGAGTATTTTCAACAATTCATTTTCAATTTGGTTTAAACTGTATAACCATCTTTAGATGCCATTTCAGCTAGTTAGGAAGGTGGGATATAATAATGCTACAAATAACAGCAATACCTATTTTTAAACAGGTAATTGGCCTTAAGAGAAAAAACTTATTAGAAATAGACTTAAAACTTATTAAAAACTTATAAGAAAAAACTTAACGCCGAAAAACACTCATTTTTCAAAGTTTAGAGCCGAATTATGCAAAAACTGAAAGAGTAGCCATAGGTTTGTTAACGGATTGTGTTTCTGGGACAAGAAAGGCGTCTTCTCCAACTAGTTTTGTATCTGATCACTCATGGTGCAAGGAGATGATGACCCTCAAAGTCACGTGATTTTTCGATTTCTGCAACTTCAGAGTCAAATATTTCGATGAGCAAAATATCAACCACACATGCAGGCTCGGACTGGCCCGCCTGCCCGCCTGCCTTAGGGCAGGTGCGCCCTTTTTATTGAGCAATGTGGACGCCTTCCCCGAAACTAAAAAATATCTTGATCAGAAAATGAGAGCGAAAGTTTCCAACGCTGCTGTGTGTACGAAAGCGACATGATGTACCACAAACAGTGAACCACAATGCGCCGTATTGCTTTCAGTTACATACAATACCCGGCAAAAGGACGAGACCACTGATCTCCATCGTATCTACTATTGAAATCAGTGGCGACCCCCCGGAGTGCCAAAATCAATGCTCGAATGTTCGACCTTGAATGATTACTCGGCATTCTCTAGGGAATCGTGGCAGTTTTATGGTTTTATTGCAGGAAGATTAGACCCAAGCGCTCCCCTTGGTTCCTTTTTTCCAACGGCGTGTTTGGTACTCAGAATACTGCGTATAGCAGACAGTGGCAAAGTGGGGCGAGGGGGGGGGGTGAAGATAAAATGTAAACAAATACTTGGACTGGAAAGCATACAACAAGGAAGGTAGCGATAGGCCCTGGGCATAACTATGACTTAGGTTTTACGCCAGTGTTCTAAAAAAGGGAAAACAGAGGGGGGGGGGAAGCGATCCGGGCACTCCGAATGACCGCAACTCCGACACAAAGCCATATCCTTGTTGTTTCAGTCAAAGTCAGTTTACTATTTGGAGCTCTAGCTCTGATGCGTTTAATGAAAAACAGAAGTAATTTTTTACGCTATTGGACATCTCTATAATCTAGATGAGAAATGAAACTGATTTTTATCCATTATTTGCCATGCTTTGATTTACTTTGCGTCACTTTCTAAAAATCCGTTTTTAAAAGAGCGAAAAAATAGTTTTTATCTGACCCGCCACTGTTTTTTCAGCTATAAATTTTTCCCGCTGCTGTTTTATATTTTCCTTTAGATATTTGTCACTTATTATTATTTTTTTTCGCTAAAAAATATTTCCCTCTTTTCTAATTTGCTTCAAAACGAAAGTATTTGAAAATTTTGCTGA
The DNA here is from genome assembly GCA_038373865.1 of Uloborus plumipes. Taxonomy (NCBI): domain Eukaryota; kingdom Metazoa; phylum Arthropoda; class Arachnida; order Araneae; family Uloboridae; genus Uloborus; species Uloborus plumipes. The sequence goes on from JAXGGA010013938.1 coordinate 18,702, forward strand.
TAATTTTACATTAAAAGTATTTTTTAAAGAAAAAAATATTCAATGAAGTGTTAAGGCGCGTTTGTTTTCGTATAATGGTCGTATGTACTCCAAAAATCAGTTTCTCAATACCAGGAACGGTAAAATCTTACGAAAACACTTCTAAGAACGGAGAAGCTATATTTTTTTTATATTCTCTTTATAAAAATAAAACTATTTGGTATTAAAAAACTTTTACAAAAGTTATTTCTCTAAGATTTTATCATTATTTAAGTAACCAATCACATTTAAAGATTATAAATGAACCTTTAAGATACAATATTTAAATGTAACGATACTTCATTGCAAATGAACCTCTAAATCTGAAAATTATAATAAATAATCCTAAAATTAGCGTACAAGTTGCACAAAATGCTATCATTACTGTGTTTTGAAAAAGGGAATTTTTTTAAAGCGGACAGAGGAAAATCTACGAGGACCGGTCAATGCTTAAGAATTCCTGATCTAAATAAACACTAATTTATTATGTGAAACTTAATGCTTTATGCAGAAAAATATTCATATTTCATCTTGATGTGTAGATAAGAATTCCCACTCAAATTTTAGTAGATATTTAGACGAATTGAGGTTAAGAAATAACTTAGAATACTTTGTGTAGGCAATTAAAAATTTAGGTATAAAACTATTTTAAAGAAGCATAAATAAGCGCAATAAAAGGGGGGAGAGAGAAAGAGGGATGCGTTTCGGGGCTCTATTTCGGAGGATCTATTTCTTCAATGCAAAAAGAAGTGAGCTATGGATGTAAGACATTCGTGAATCTCTGTCAGATATCTTTACCCACACGTGTTTTTTTCTATGCATTCAAGAAAGAGTTCCTTGTAACCTCGTAAAACTTGTCTGATTTTTTGAAAATTAGTGTTTCTAGAAAACGCTGTCAGCACTTAGTCTATTTCTGTCAGAAACGAGAAAAAGCTTTGCTCAAAGATAATTTCTTCTGATGAATGAGAGCGGATATGTTGAGGGTTGATAGGAGAAATTTTCTAGTTTAGTCCCTCTTGCAAGGCGCCATCTTCCTCAAGATGTAAAGCAGTTCAGATGCCTCCGTGACAAGAATAAAGATTAAAAAAATAATTAAATTGCATTTTCAGACCTTTTATTTCGGGACGTTCTCAGGATTGACTCCCAGCTACCCCCGCTTCTTTTCAATGTCAGCAATGATAACTTAAAATTGCCTTGTGGTGCTTTGGTGACTTCAACTTAAGCCCTCGAACACTCACCCTTCCCCTGATGTTCAAATGACACCAAAGTAAGTCAAACAAAAATTTTTAGGCCTGCAATTTCGAAAAACTTTTGAGGGAGAGTATGATGTCCTCCTTCAAGTTTCGAAATAGAATTTAAAGTTTAGTTTTTGCAAGGTCAGTATCAAAAAATTACCGTAGATTGCTATCGAAGTTTTAACCCTTTTCCTAGAACCATCGCATGTAGGTTAAAATGCGTTTTTTAGGACATCCATTAAGAATAATTTCTGCGGGAATAGTCCCGAACTCCTAATCTTTCCCACTGCCACAGATAACTTGAAATTGCCTCTTTAATAAGATTCCAAAATATTTTGGCGGAAGACTGATTAATTCCCCCCACTTGGGGGGTAAAAGATTTTTTTTTTAAATCCCAGATATCGTGAGGGCTTAACGGGCAATTTTTGGTTTTACTGTGTTTTTGAAGATTCTATGTTTAACAATACTGTTTACAGAAAAGAACAATTTCAGCCAGCAAGAACTTTTATTGCAAGACAATAATAATGCACGTGGTCTATAAAAAACATGTAAAAATTTTTTTTTTTAATTTTCCAAATTATTGTTTTGAATCTTAGTGAAGACAATAGTATGAAAACGAATGAGTTTGAAATAAATGCTTCAGCTACTTTTCAGTTACGTGAGCAACCGTATATGAAAACTTTCCCTGCGTGAATCAAGTTAATAATGTTAATTAAAATTAATCATTCTTGCTTAATTCCATTATGAACTTGGTCACAATCTAAAATTTAGTTCTAATTTATTTAAAATTAAGATTTTATTCATAAATCAGTAAAGTTCACAGATACTTAAATCATTTAATGCATGTTTTTTACAAAACTATTTTTGATGAATAGAAATTAAACAGCGTGTAACCTATCTGTTTTGAAAATACTTTGTCAATATATTGAGAGTTATTGTTAAATACATTTACCGTTATAAAATGAAATGGTTAATAGAATACTGGGGTGCCCATTCTTCCTAAGAGCAATGACGCCTCTCCTCCCCCCCCCCACACCGCAAAGACACCCTAAAAACGAGACGCAATCGGCACCATGACTACCCCTTCCCCTATAGTTTAACTATGCAAAAGCCATATTTATGAACGCAATCAAGCAAAAAAGAAACGAGATTTCATATTAGAATCCTTGAAGCATTGTTAAAATATGTTTAAAAAATGTATTTTAGCTTTTTTTGCTGTTAGGCAGACAGTTGAAGACAGATTCTGATTGGGGATAGTAGATTTTAAGGAAATTTTAATACTTATATTAAGCCTCCGCATACTGTCAGAATGCCTGTAATTTGTTTTTTAGACGGTGGAAAAAAAATAATTACAGTAGAAGAAATGGAACACACTTTTCAAAGGTTGCTCTGAGACTGGAACGCATATAGTTGTAGAAATAGAAAATTGGTTCAGCTAAGATCTAAATATTTGCAATATGAATGCAATTTTTAGTAAAATACTCACTCACAAATAGGTGGGTCAGGAAGCTTCTTCTCCAAAAAAGTTTTGAAAATATAGTTTAAGAAACGCAGTTTTAAACGATTTTTGTTGGGGGAGAGTTCTTGGAACCTCCTCCAGCAGTTTGAAACTTTGAAACGTAATTGTAGATTGTATTTAACCACTTTAAAAGAAGCTGACTATGAGTTTTCCCCAAAACTTTTTTTTTTTAATGAAGCTCAAAAAACGCAGTTTTGGTTGATTTTAGGGGATATTAGACGTAGGAATGATTCAAAGTCGTCTCCATGAACTTTTCGTAATTGAAGCTCGATCGGCAAAAACGTCTTTTTTGCCGATCTTTCATACTCCCAGAGGCTCACAATCGGAATTTTTTTGAAATTGAAGCCAAAACTAAAGACGATCTTTAATATTGTTGACAAAAAGAGTAGGTGAGAGGAAATAAGACATTTCCATGAACATTTTTCGAAGTTGTCACTTTGAAAACAGTTTTAAACAATCTTTGGTAATATTTGTAAGAGGATATTTCTCCACTTTTAAGTTATGACTGAAATGATTGCGATATGATCATTATATCGCAATCATTTTGAAATATTTTACAAATCATTGTATCGGATTTTAAAAATATTTCTTTTTCTATCGAGAGTTAAAATGCCTTTCTGAAAAGAGAGATCTGCAGAGAGAAAACCGTACCTTACCCCTCCCACATACGGCAATGCTTTATAGAAGAATTAAGCTGACCCAAGGAATGCACAATACATGCAAATTTTTAATCATTAAGAGTTGTTTCTGTTTCCAGTTTTAACTTCATTCAAAGGATTTTTTTTTACGAAACAACCAAGAAAGTATTTAACTTAAAAATTATAATAGTATTACGAAATGATCTTTGCAATTTGCCGCTCCCCTGCTGTTGCTGCTCCCCTCGCAAAAGCCACTCCAGTACGCACTCTACTAATATAGTATGCATAAGCCACCAAATATTTTACGCATTCACAACTTTGTGTATTTTATTTTATTTACTATTTTATTATCTAAGGCGCATAAAATTTTTACTGTCCTCAGAGACGCCCCCCCCCCCTCTCATTGGCATGCGCCTTCAGATAACTTGGGGTGTGCGCCTTTTTGAGGACCCAGTCCGACCCTGCACACATGTCTTTATGTTTTTGGATACTACTCTTTGGTGGGTATTTACTGATATATACACTACCGTGGTGCACCGTTTCCACAAGAAGATTTGGTCGGTCAAAGTTGCATTAAAAAACTATTTTTCGTACAACTTTGAGTGACCTCTGACGATTTCTTTTTCGATTGATTTCTACAGGTTCTCGTCATCGAACCCGGACCCCGAGAGGATGGGACCAATTGGAAGCGAAACCCTTTCAAACAAAAAAAGAATTTTTGAAATCGGTCCAGGCGTCTTCGAGAAATCTTACAACATACAAAAAAAAAAAAAAATCTCCGACGAATTATATAACTTCCTCCTTTGTTGAAGTCGGTTAATAACATAGAAGCTATCTAACTTTCTTTTTAAAAAATGGTAATAAATCCTTTTTTTTTAAATGAAGTCTTAAGTTCTTTCGAAGCATGATGAATGTTTTTTAGACAAAAAATGAGATTTAAGATATGAAACACTGAGAACCGAATTGTTTAAAGTAACATTTTGAAAGCAAATTTCGTTTTTTTTCCTGAAAAGTCTCTGAAACAGTCGACAGTCAGGTCAATAAACTGTAAGGTTGATCATTTCTAAGGATTCTTATTACTTGCGAGAAAACCAGTTATATCCCAGAATCCTTCATGGAGCCAATAAATGCTCAAAACCGAAGAAAAGCATTGTTTTTGTGTTTTTGAATTTGTCGCAAGCGTAGCATAAAACAGTAGCTTAAAAAACAACGATTTTACATGTAAGCAAAATTTTAAAAAAGGAAAAAAAAGAGGAAAAAAAGATAAATAGTGTCATTTGAAAAAAAGCCGATCTTTATTCAAAGGTATTGTGAAAGTATATTTTCTTTATAGCTCAGTATTTAATAACACAAAGAGAGTACTAATAGAAAAGAAAAGGTTTTCTTTTCGGTTTTTTAGCTAGAAGAAGAGGGACAATTACACCTTTTTTTCCTTCTTTACTAATTTAAACTTACTGAGAGTGTATCTTACAAAAATTTAGTAGTTATTTATACACTAGGTGGCCAAAAGTATCCGGACACTTTCAAAAATTCACATTTTTACATATAGCTCGAGAAATAAGTTATCAATTGTTCTTTAATTTTAGTCATACAAAATATAGACTTCACCGAACATTTCCAAGTTGAAATTAAATTACCCTTGCATTTGGGGGAAGACAAGAAGGGGGTTGAAAGAAAAACCGCTTTTTGACCATAACTCTTCGAAAATAGCTCGGAATAAGCTATCAATTTCAATAATTAATTAGCATACTATGTATAATTACTGTACAAATTTTTATGAACGTACCACTCTTACTTCTGAAGATATGAAAAATTTGAAAAAACGGCAATTTTATTTGAAGGGTTTTTGCTCATAACACGCAGAGTTTTTGATCAAACCTTATCACAACTTCAGAAAAGATGAAAAAATACAAGAGAAAGAACATACTAAAACGGTAAATAAAAATATTAAAAATTCGATGAGATATGAACGTTAAAAGGAAATAATTTTTCACGGCACATGCGCGAACGACAGTAATTTATAACTACAAAAATATTGTAGCCTGATTTATACTGCATCTTATAAAAAAAGTTCCAGTTGAATATCATGAAAAATGAAAAAGATATCAGCGATCTAGTGAGCTGTATTTTATTCATTCGCAGACAATACATAAATAGTGAGGGGTTGTCCACAAATAGTGTGGTGACAATCGATCATTTTTTTTCAATGTTAAATTGTATACAGTTTGAAAGTTTATATTCGGCATTGTCGTCACATTTCGTCTGTTCGGCCAAAAAGACCTTATACGTAGGTTTCCAAAAGTATCCGGGCACCCTCTGAAACGTTGGTTTTGAACGACGACGCAATAACCTTTAATTTAAAAATAGCTCTTTGTGGACAGACCCTCACTATTTGTGTATTGTCTGCGAATGAATGAAATAGAGCTCACTAGATCGCTGATATCTTTTTCATTTTTCATGATATTCAACTGAAACTTTTTTTATAAGATGCAGTATAAATTAGGCTACAATATTTTTGTAGTTATAAATTTCTGTCGTTCGCGCATGCGCCGTGAAAAATTATTTCCTTTTAACGTTCATATCTCATCGAATTTTTAATATTTTTATTTACCGTTTTAGTATGTTCTTTCTCTTGTATTTTGTCATCTTTCCTGAAGTTGTGATAAGGTTTGATCAAAAACTCTGCGTGTTATGAGCAAAAACCCTTCAAATAAAATTGCCGTTTTTTCAAAAATGTTTCATATCTTCAGAAGTAAGAGTGGTACGTTCATAAAAATTTGTACAGTAATTATACATAGTATGCTAATTAATTACTGAAATTGATAGCTTATTCCGAGCTATTTTCGAAGAGTTATGGTCAAAAGCGGTTTTTCTTTCAACCCCCTTCTTGTCGTCCCCCAAATGCAAGGGTAATTTAATTTCAACTTGGAAATGTTCGGTGAAGCCTATATTTTGTATGACTAAAGTTAAAAAACACTTGATCACTTATTTCTCGAGCTATATGTAAAAATGTGAATTTTTGAAAGTGTCCGGATACTTTTGGCCACCTAGTGTATCATTCATAGTGTAAAGAAGTTGAAATGGAATTTACGAGAAGATATGATGACACATGAACTACCTAATTTCCATGTTAGATACCGAGACATGAAAGACCAAGTGAAACATGTAGCTGCCTAAGTATACTGTAAAAAAGGAATTGCACTATTACTAGAAAATCTCTAATAAACTTGACTTTGATAAAAGTTTCTACACTAAAAAAATAATTATACCACTGCTAGAAAATCTCTAGAAAACCGGAGTTCAATAAAGTTTTCAAGAAACGGTACAGCTTCCTGTACTGTCCGTTCGTGAAAGTCGCGCCTAGCACTCGCGAACCATTCCACTTAAAAAAGGGGTGATGGGTTGTGAGTGGGAACTTTCCGAAGTTTTCAATCTAAAACTTGCATTTTTGCTATCCTTTTCTACGTTGTTTGACGCGGCTCAAAATGCTTCTTATTACTCTTCCCCTTTTTGTTATTTTAAATATCACCCTATTTTGGTAAGATCAGCGAAGACCTGACGCATGTGCAAATAGGCGGAATATTTTACAGAAAAAAATCACAGTAAAGTAAAAGCTGTCAATTTAACTGAAAAAGAAGGGGCATGGTTACTAAAGAAGTATATAGAATCCCAGTTTTCTAGTGGTTTTCTAGTAGTAGGGAAATGTGGGGCAAAGTAAAATAGTTAAGTTTACTTATCTACTTCAAAAGGAACAAATGGGAGTTTTGTTCTATAAGTTATTGTACACAAAGAAGGAATAATGTATTTTGTATTAAATATTTCGATGAAATATTATTTTTCATCTTTGGCAGTTGTTTTGACCTTCAAAAAAATGTGAAAAATTTTCACCTCAAAAATCATGGGGCAAGTGAAAAGCAAAATATTTTCGTTATGAAAATTTTTAATTTAACGATTAACAGTAATTTTCATCAAATGAATTCGTAAATAAATGAAAAAAAAGAATTATTAATGAAAAATAAACGAATAAGTAAATCAATGAATAAATGAACTAATTAATATGTGAGAAAAAATACATGAGTGAATAAAATAGAGAATAAATAAGAAAATGAGTCAATGAATGAGTAAATAAGTAAATAATTAATTAAAAGAATGCAAACAAATTAATAAGTGAAGAAATAGGTACGTGATTTAATAAAGGAATGAATTAGTAAACGAAATGATCTATTCCACTTTGCCCAATCGACTTTACCCGCATGCACTTGACAAATTACATTGAACATTTAAAACCAAAAAATGCCTAATATAAACTAACTCGCACTGGATATCAGTAGATCTCAATTGATAGTTTAAATGATAAGTACAAACATTTTATCATTTTATAATAACAAGAAACATTTTTGAAAAACCACGAATATTACAATAAAGGTATTAAATTTTGAAGATGGCTTATATAATATTTTAAGTTGATCCTTGAAACTACTTATTTTTTGGCAGGAATCAATTATATGTCCAGAAATACTGCTAGATAGGAGGCTCTGCAAACTGAAAATATTTCACTTTGCTAAGCATTCCCCTACTACAATTTTTATCTACAATGTAGTAACGATACAGCTTTTTCTTAAGTAACGCTATTTGAAGAATAATATCGTTACTAGAAAGGTTTGTGGAATTCCAGTCTCCTAGAGATTTTCTAGTCGTACTCCAATACTTTTTTTTACAATGTAGACATCTTCAAAAAGCATTTCCTAAATAAAATTTACTACTTACCAAATTTACCAATTATTTCAAACAATAAAATAAAATATAAGTGAGTGAATCCTCCCCTCCCCGGTCAAAAGGAAGAAAAACTACTATGACCATATTGTAATAGTTTCCTACCTCAGTCCTTCTTATGAGGCTTTTAAAAAAGAAGCAACGAAATCTATTGGAACAAGGGTGAAATACTACTTACTTACTACGTGAAAAAAAATCATAAAATTATCATGACATTCAATAAAAAGTAATTGAATAGATTATAAATAAAATTATACATTATTTACAAATAGCATTTTATGTGCACAAACAGCAATTAGATACCATTAAGGAATTTTATATAGTCAACCGTGAATTTTTACTTACTACGTGGAAAAAATTCTACATAAACTTATCACGACAAGTCCATGTCGGAAGTCTGTCCATGAAAGCCGCGACTAGCGCTCGCAAAATAGTTCCACTTAAAAAGGGTATAGATGGGTTGTGGAGGATACCTTTTCGAAGTTTTCATTTGCAAAACTTGCATTTGCTTCATCCTTTTGACATATTCAACTAAATTATGTGTTTGAAATTAGCATCATTCCACGTTGTTTGATGCGGCTCAAAATGCTTTTCATTTTTCTTCCCTTATTGTTATCTTACCTAACACTCCTATTTTGGTAAGAAGAAAGAAGACCTGACGCTTGCGTAAATGCGCGGAAGGTTTTACCTAAGAAGATCAGACAGTAGTCGTGATAAGTTTATGTATTTATGTTGGTTAATTTGAGGCATTTGGGTTATTCAAGTAATTTCTGTCCTATGACATAGGCCATTTCTGTCTTGTGAAATTATCTTGAAATTTTTTAAACCGATCGGAAAAAAAATTGGAATGAGTTTGAAGCAATCTTTTTATATGCTTTTCTATAATCTTTCCTGAAGATACCATAAATGAAAGGATTTACTGCAGATGATATATAAACTAACGAAAATAAGATATAGTGAACCAGCGGAGGGTTTGAGTACCCATCTAAAATAATTACAAGATTTGTTGTGATAACATAGGGAGCAAGGGAAGCACAGTAAGTTAGAACAAGAACTACAATACTTGCAACCATCTTATGCATTTTTGAGTCACTTGATATATTTCGAGCGAGTGAATGTCTATTACGTCTTACAAACAATGTAGTTGTCTTGTTCATCTTTGCTTTGACGATGATCAAAAAGTTGCAGATGACCATGGATAGGCCCGGGAAGTAGTAGCAAAAAAACAGCGACCATACAGTGGTAAAATACTGCGCTTCGTACGTGCTGAGGTCATACCCGCACACTCCCTCATTGTAGTTGAACTGAGACCAATCCAAAACTAGGGCTGGAAACATCAAAGTCATTCCCAAGAAAAAAAGAAATACACAGGAGTAAATGAATCTGTTGGTGTTTGTTATACCCTGGTACTGCAATGGTCTGGTCACAGCCAGAGCTCTGTCGATACTAATCAACGAAACGTTGAACGAAGAAGAGCACGAGCAACCGTAAAGCAATCCATTCTGCAGTTTGCAGAAGATGTAACCGAAAGGCCAGTCGTCGATCGCAACGGCTACGGCAGCTGGGATGATAGCAATGAGTCCTGTGACTACATCGGTCATCGCCAGATAGACCAGCAATATATTGTTTGCTTGGTTTCTGAGAGTTTCGTCCGAGTAAGATACAAAGATGACAGCGAGGTTTCCAAAGACCGCCGTCAATCCCAAGATCATGGTTATAGAAGAACCAAGCATTCTAGTGGAAAAACTACGTCTATAGATTTCTGGAAACGTATCGTTGCAATCATCAAGGACAAACGTGGTGTTTGCCATGTTCAAATCCATCTCCTATGAAAGAAAAAGATAGGAGTACTAAAAAGAATGATCAAATGAAGAGTTTTGACTAAAAGACTGTTTATTACTAACAAATCTGCAGTTTCTTTGTTACCATGCAGCTTCCTCTTTTCGGCCGTTATATATCCATTGGTCATGTTGTGACAACACATCATGTCACCGTTCTAGTGGTTGCTTGATAATTGAATTCGGAGACCATTGACATTTTAACATACTCTTTTCTATACGATTACATCAAATGTAAAGGAATATATAGAACACTTAGGGGTTGTATTTGCTGCGAAATAAAATTTAGAGATACCTATCAGAAATGGTAGGAGAAGCTCTCCATCTTTCATATATTTTGTGGAAAGAGATGCTACTAGTAACCATAGTAGATGCTGCTACGCATCATCATTTAGAAAAACATTTCAATGAAAGCCTACCTACATTTCGAACTTTGCACCCGTTTTCTTAAAACTTTAAAAAAGGTCACCTATACCCCTTTGCTTCTGACTGCCTCAACACTCCTCAAAAGTGAAGTTGAAATATCAAAAAGGAATGCTTGGCGTCATGAAAATTGAACATCCCCGCCCCTCGTCGCCGCTCACACACACACACACACACACACACACACACACACACACACACACACACACACACACACACACACCACACACACACACACACACACACACACACACACACACACACACACACACACACACACACACACACACACACACCTATTGCATGCATTCAAATTCGAGTTTTCTGTAATTATACGAGTAGACAAGTATTAAAGTAGTGTGAAAAAATTAACATTTTCAGTTTTGAATATTTTACTCGTTTCGGCTTTAGAAAAAAGAGGCATCAAAGGGAAGAGATGGTCCAGAACCCATCAACCCTCCACTCTGCTGTGCCACAGGAAGACAACATGATAGGAATACATTTCCCCACCCCAAAAACCCTACTTTTAAATTTATTATTAATACGCTTTTATTAGTTTCACTTGTAAGTATGTATGTAACGCTGAATAAGAGATAAAATTCACGTTCTTTGCAAATATAAAAGTAATGCATTTTTTACTATTATTAATATTAAAGGCTAAATTATATTATATAAACTATATTTCTTATATTATAAGTTGATGTTTTTTTAAGAGCATCTAAAAGCGTATTTTTTAGTTTTTTTAAACTAATTTAAAGATATTTTTTCAATATCTGCCTAATTTATTTATCACCTTTCTTCATTTTTAGAGAAAGTTTTCCGATTTCTCTTTCATGCTTTTCAACTCCACGTTTTCAGAGATGCATAGTCAAGGCTTCACTAGATAGCGTTTTATACAGGCTGCTTCATTACTCAAAACATCAATGGTAAAGATTTGCCAGCTAGAGAGCGCTGAATGAGGACCACCCAAATGTTTGTTTACATTTATTAGCATGTTGTTTCTGCTGTAGAAAGTGATGTTTATCCTATCTTTAAGGGTTAAAAAATATTGATATAGTTAACTGAAGTGGAGTACAGAGTGAATTGATGCCGAAGGCCTTATTAGTACTGCTTTTTAGGGGAAATAAATTCACTTTTCAGGTAAAGTTGGTCGCAACTCATGATTCAGTCATACGACATTCATTCATTGTTTACTTTCTTCGAATTAGCAACATATAGCAATGGCGTTCAATTTTGACATCTCTGCATTAATAAAATATACGCTTATATTCGCAGCCGATAAATAAAAATGTAGCAATGAAATAATATTGTTCTATTTACTATTTTGTTTCATTATTGTTGCTCACACGATCTTAATTGCTACGCAAAAGCTCAGATGTTCATTTTGATAGCGTTGATCCATCAGAGCGATAAATGGCGAATCTATTCGTAGGGACATTTCCTTTTGATGCCCCAGAATGAATGCCCTGCAATGAAGCGATTGGTGTTCAACGGAAAGACGATTGACAACAAAACATATTAATTTCTTTAGTAACAACGAAATGAGCATATATAATCGCTTGGTACTAAAGAGCAAGTACGAAAAAAATAAACAAAACTACAATTTAACGACGACCAACTGTAAAATTTTGTTTTCATTTACACAAAAGAAAAAGGTAATGTTCTTTTTATGTTAAATTTCACACATTGATAATATTTCGATAATTGGGAATCTGGTGTGGTTGCCGAATTTTTGGCGATAATTACTTTATTTTGTTGCTCTTTAGTTTATGTTTGCGAAGGAAGTATTTCCCTCGCTCATAAATTGGCCACAAAGATTTAACGCCAATAGGGAAGGATAACCAGACTTCCAATCACCGAAATCTTCCCTTTTTTGTTTCTAATTTCACACATACGTTTAATACTTGAAAGTAAAATAATGGGCCAACTGAAAAAAAAGCTGCGAAATAATGTGAGAATTCTTTAAAAAAAACTCGCCAAATCAACTTTAAAAGCTCCATTAGCATGTAACATAATAAGTTTAATAAATATATCGAGCCATTATTATCATTGAAATTTAAATTAAAATGCAAAATAAGAGAAAAGAAGCAACCATGAAGACGATGCAGACTTAAAATTTTAATCTTCGCTTAGGTGGTAAGAAAATACATCGCCAAGTTAAAAAACGTACCTATAACTGAAACGTACATACTACCAAGATCTCGGTTATTGAAATATTCTCAAAAGCTTTACGGAGAACAAATTCTTGATGTGCTTTTCAAGATATTAGTGCCATAGTCATTCCAAAATGTCCATTAAAATGTAAAAAAATCGCCAAATAAATTAATTTGACAATCTAAACTCATCAAAAGTTTTGATGGAACTATCGTTCCAAAATCGCGATTTATCGCTCTGCGGTGCCAGTGTCGTTTCATAGTTTAATTATAATTACAATCAATTAAAATGAAAAATAATTCGCTAACTAATTAAAACAAGCCGTTAAAATGCAGAATAAACCAGCAAATCGAACGAGCTATATTAAATGACGTTAAAATATAATAAAATAGAATTGAATGCCAAATTGTAAAATTGTCGCCAACAAATTAAATTTTAATTTTGTCTTTTATTATCTGATTTGTTTATAATGTTAGTTACCACAAAATTTGATAGATGTCGCTAGGCGACATGCATCCGTTTTTATCCCAAAGATTTTGATGAAATGAAGCAGCCTGTATAAAACGCTATCTAGTGAAGCCTTGGCATAGTTTAAAAAAATCAAAATCACTCTGAATACTAATAGTACAGTCAATTTATGCAAAAAAAAAAAAAAAGAGCTAAAATCGCAAATCACGATGTAGTTCTGAATTTTTAATATGTTGTTTGGGTCCCTTAGTATAGTGTAAATCTAAGTTTGCACCTTTCTAAAACCTGTGCTCGCTGCGAAACTCGTGAAAAACTGCGAAATTTTCGGACATCTTTGAGGTTTTCCTTTATAATTCCTAAACAATGTAACTTTTGATTATACATGTACACCCATTTTAAACTAGCTGTCGTCACGAAACTTTCTTCTATATCTATCTTATGAATTCCGGTTACAAAATTAAATACGTACTCGCCCGAATAATTGGAGACAACTCCAATTTCCCAATTATCGTAATAACCCTGCAAATGCAGAATCAATGAGCGAAATTGGAAATCATTGCAAAAGCATTGTTTAGATTAATTGCAAACATTTTATTTGTTAGTAGAAAGAAATTGGCAACAGTTAAAAATTTCAAATCATTGAAAGTTTTCAGCTGTTTTGATAATTAAATAGCGTGAAAGCGATTTTTTAATGAATTAATTTTTCGCATTGTTGACTAAGCGCAAAAATCACCCCACCCTCCCCCTGGGGCGATTGGCGCCAAAATTTAATCGATGCTTGCTTCCATATTGGGTTAGTGTTATTCCAAATTTCATTCAAATCGCAGCAATATTTCCCGAGATACAGTAGGTGCAATGACAAAATAAGCACTTTTGATTGCTCCACCCCCCCTTTGAGATATTGACACACAAATTGAATCAGCACCTGTACTCAATAGGGTCTACCTATGGACCAATTTTCGTTTGATTCCGCCGGTTACTTCCTGAGATATAGCAATCACCCCCGCGCAGAACACGTGCGATTGCTCCACCCCCCTTCGAGATATTGACACACAAATTGAATCAGCACCTGTACTCAATAGGGTCTACCTATGGACCAATTTTCGTTTGATTCCGCCAGTTACTTCCTGAGATATAGCAATCACCCCTGCGCAGAACGCGTGCGATTTCTCCACCCCCTTCGAGATATTGACAAACAAATTGAATCAGCACCTGTACTCAGTAGGGTCTACCTATGGACAAATTTTCGTTTGATTCCGCCGGTTACTTCCTGAGATATAGCAATCATCCTCGCGCAGAACACGTGCGATTGCTCCACCCCCCTTGGAGGAATTCGCTAACAAAAGTCAGGTGCACCAGTTCACATAGTGGTACATATGTGCAAAAATTTTTGTTCGATTTCATGCAGTAGTTTTTGCTCTAGCGCGGCCACAAAAACTGGTCACACACATACAGACTCACACACACACACACACAGACAGACATTTTCCAAAAATGGTCGAAATGGACTCAGCGCACCTCAAAACGTGCAAATCCGTCAAAATTCGACATTCGAAAATTTTCACGAAACCAATACTTTCTTCTATATATTAGATATAGAAGAAAGTAAAAACACTAAATTAGCAACAATTTAAGCTCAAGTGGAGTTCTGTCGGACGAATAGTTTAGGAGATATTGTACTTCAAAAAATGGAGTTTTTCGGCGAAAAGTGAAAAATGCTTGTATCATATTTTGGAGCAAATATCGACAGAAATTCCTATTCTACAAGACAAAAAATGGACGTGTAATTACAGCACATTTAATCAGTTTTCATTCAAGCCCAAACAG